>NJCR01001835.1:660-26127 GCA_002234235.1 Fusarium hostae | reverse complement strand
TTTTATAAATTTTTAATTACAGTTTAATATAATATAATTTATTATAATAATAATAATTAAAATAAAGACTTATATAATAATAATATATATAAAAATAATTACTTTTATTATATTAATATTAATGCCTTTCTTAATAATCTTTTTTAAGTTATTTTTTTATTTTATATATATTATAATTATTAAGCCTAAGAGATAGAATAATATTTTTACTATCTATAGATAATATATATTAAACTGTAAGAGATAGTATTTATAGTAGTCTTAATATTACTATATTAATAGGTAATATTAAAAGGCAATAAGGCTATACTTAAAGTATATAAAGGTTTATTACTATTAAGCCTATAGCTTTAAATAAATATATATATATATAAGAAAATAAAGAAGTTATTTATTAGCCTATATATACTAACTAAAGAGGTATTAATAATAATATACTTATAATAAAGTAAAATATTATAATATAATAAATATATTATAATAATTAAATAGTTATTTAATAAATTAATTTAATAATAATTAATTAAAGAAATAATTATATTATTAAATAAAGTAAAAAAACCTAAATTATTAATTAATATATTGTTTATTTATTATTATACTTAATAGACTTTTAAATTAATATATAAATTTATTTTAAATTAAATTTATATTTATAATATTGTATTATTATAAATATATTATAAAGGCTATATAATAAGGTATCTTTTAATTAAAATATATATAAATAATTAATTATTAATATATTAAATAATATTTAACTGCTTTAAATAGTAATTAATATATAAAATAGATTATAAAAAATATACTTAAGTAATTATAATAATTAATAGTATACTTAAGAAGGTATAATAGCTTATATTAATAAATAACTTAAATTTAAATTATAATAACTATATATCTATAAATTTAATTAAAAATATAGCTTTTAGCTTTTTTTTTCTTTAATATAATATAATATATTAAGCTTTTTAATATTTATAACTTTAAATATACCTTTTAATAATAATAATAATAATACCAGTTTTTAGATCTATAAAGATTAAACTACTATTCTTATTCATTATTTTCCTTCTAATTAAAATAACTAGTTTATCTTATAGCCTTCTTAAACTACTAATTCCCTGCCTTAAGGTATAAGAGTATAAAAGGCAGCTAGCTTTTTGCCCTCTATCTTTATGCCTATTCTTTATAGATAAAAGAATTAAGAAGTTATTTAATTAGCCTATAATTAATTTAATATAAATAGCTAAATAGCTTAAAATACTTTTTAAAAAGTAAATATTAATATAGCTTTCTTAATATTATAGTAATTATATATTATATATAATATTAACTTTATCTTTATTAATTAATTAATAATTATAATAATATATTTATAAAAATATAATATTTAAAGTAATTAATATATAAGTTAGCTTTATAATATTATTAATTAATATCTAGCTTATTTAGTCTTTAATATTATACCTTTTTAAATAATATAGTTTTTATAATAATAAAATATTATATATTAAATAGGCCTTATAATCTTTAATATAATATAGCTTATATTAATAATAAATATAACTATATATATATTAATACTTTAAGTAGTTTAATAAAATAATATATATATTAATTCAATTAATTTATAAAAATATATTATTTAAATTTAATAAAAAAAGCAATAAAAAAAATAATTAATAATATATTACCTTATTTAGAGCTCTTAAAAAATATATAATATTGCCTTTTATATAATATTAACTTATATATATATAATTAATTACTATATATTTAAATTTAATAAATTTATTATTATTAACTTACTTATTAATAAAATAAAAATTTAATAATATAATAAAATAAAATATAAATATTTTAAATATACTTTTTTTACTTAATTTAATAATATATAATATATATTTATAAATAATCTAGATTACTTATATAATGATATTCTATTTATATGAGTATCTATGTGATTTTATTTGCATGGGTACCCGTGCGGGTATGGGTCGCCGATAACTGTTGGCGTTGATAGAAGGCACGTGCTTGGGTGCTATGATATCCAACAACTCAACGGAGGAAGCATGTGCTTTGTTTCCCTAATAGTATAAAGAAGAAGTTGATACTCATTTAATAATTCAATTACTATTTCTGTCAACCCAAAACATCCTTAAACCTCTCCCAATACGGTTGACGATCATGCATCTGCCGACATCCTGTCAAAGAACCATGTTCCATCGCTAGCGAGTCCAAACACAAGATAATGACTTGAATGGAAAACTATGGCACCGCTTGGAATATGCTACAGCTTTCCGAAGCTTCTCCGCAGGCTTTTCCTGTGTTGGCATCACATCATTTGATATATAAAAATGATCACCACGACTAGCAACGGGTAGCTTGAACCTCGGCTGGAAAAGTGGAACTACTGCCAATGGATCCCGGCTTCGGCGTTCGCCCCGTGTTTCTCCAGGTTTCCTTCCTTCTAATGTACTTGCCGCATTCACACCCTACCTTGCACCTACCTTAACTTACGTCGTTCGGCCATCGGCCATTGTATCCGTAGTTGCTTCTGACATCAACAACTTTCTCCTCTTATTGCTTCATCACGAAAGTAACCTTCACCCTTTTTTTCCTTCCTTTTTTTTTCTCTCGTTCATCGCTTTTTGCATAGCGTTTGGTTCATCTCGTTCTTGACTTGTGTAATCTCCATTGGCATCATGGCAAAGCCACAGACCGCGAATTTGCCCCTGATACCACTCGCACGAGGCACCATCCTTCTCCCTGGCCTCGTCCAGCGAATCCCAGTATCTTCGAACCGTCCCGATATTCCTGCTCTGCTCGCCCATGTTTACGAGCAAGCCGCTACAAAGGGCCCTGATACACGTATCGACAGTATTCCTATCGCCTGCGTTCCCATTTCATCTCCTCTTATCAGTGGCAATGGCCAACGACTTATTGGCGATGCTGAAGAGATAGACCCTACTGAGATCGAGAACGTCCTTCCCGGCTCTGCCAAAAAGACCGACCTTTTCACATTTGGCGTTGCCGCCAAGATCATTGGCATTGATGGAAGAGGAACAGGCGAGTTTGCATTGCGCGTCGAAGGCACAACCCGTGTCCGAATTGATTCCTTCACCCGCGAACGCCCCTATTTTGAAGCCAAGGTGACATATTTCCACGAAGACTGTAGGCTATTCCATGTAACCACTTGTCCATCACCCGTAGTTGACTGTTATTTCCAGGCAATGCTACCGATAAACAGACGCAAGACCTATTTGCTCTCTTAAAAACCCGATCTCGAGAACTCGTCACTATCCTCAGGATTTCCTCCTTGCTTCCTCGAACCCGCGATGGCCCGGTTCTTTCGCCGGTCCTTACAAGACGACTTGAAATGCTAATCATGAGGAAAGAACTCAACGAGGCTGGCCTTCTTGCCGACTTTATGGCTAATTTGGTTGAGAGCACACATGAGGAGAAACTCGAGGTCCTTGCAGCTCTAGACGTCAAGGTGCGCCTGACCAAGGTCATTGAGTTGCTGGAGCGTCAGGTTGGCGGTATCAAGAACAACTTCAAGATCACGACCTTCACCACTATGCCCGTCCAGATCTTGGATCGATTGAACGAAACCAACCAAAACCGAAAGCCAGGCTCGCTACCACAAATCCCTGGCATGGCATTTGTTCCGCCCAATGGACAGATGCCAGGTGGACATGACCAAAACGATGACCAGGAGGCCAATGAGCTTGATGAGCTGAAGCGCAAACTCTCCAACGCTAAACTTCCCGCTGACGCTGCCAAGACCGTCGAGAGGGAGATGAGACGACTTCAGAAGATGCAGCCCATGAACCAAGAATATCAAGTAACACGCAATTGGCTAGAAACATTGGCCGAAATCCCCTGGACAGCGGCCACGGATGACCGCCTCGGCCCCGATACTCTAAACCGGGCGAGGAAGCAGCTTGATGATGACCATTATGGATTGGATAATGTCAAGAAGAGGCTCATCGAGTATCTAGCTGTTCTCAGGCTCAAACAATCGATAAATGATGAGGTGGAAGAGAAGATCAAGAAGGCAGAAGAGGAGTTGGGTCAGGCTGCCGCATCCAATGAGAAAGAGAAGGGAACAGCCGAGGAAGGCTCAGAGATTGAGGGAGGTGCGAAGCCTGAGATGGCTAAGCTTGACATCCTCAAGTCTCAGCGTATGGTGGACAAGTCTCCTATCATGCTCCTCGCTGGTCCCCCCGGCGTGGGAAAGACCAGTCTCGCGCGATCGGTGGCTACAGCTCTTGGCCGCAAGTTTCATCGTATTTCGCTTGGCGGTGTGAGAGACGAAGCCGAGATTCGGGGACATCGAAGGACTTATGTCGCGGCAATGCCAGGTCTTATTGTGCAGGGTCTAAGGAAGGTCGGCGTTGCCAACCCTGTTTTCCTGCTTGATGAGATTGACAAGATTGGGCAAGCCAGCATTCACGGCGATCCTTCAGCTGCCATGTTGGAAGTCCTAGACCCTGAGCAGAATCACAACTTTCAGGATCATTATGTTGGCATGCCGATTGATCTCTCCAAGATCCTTTTCATTGCCACGGCTAACAGCCTGGACACTATCCCCGCCCCTCTACTTGACCGAATGGAAACTATCTATATCCCTGGCTACACAACACTCGAGAAGCGACACATCGCCATGCAGCACCTGGTTCCTAAACAGATCAGGGTAAACGGACTAGCCGAGTCTCAGGTTACCTTCAACCAGGAAGTCGTTTCCAAAATCATCGAGTCCTACACTCGAGAATCTGGGGTTCGCAACCTGGAGCGTGAAATTGGCTCTGTTTGCCGTGCCAAAGCTGTCGAGTATGCCGAAGCCAAGGATGGAGGTCACGTAGATGATTACCGGTCCGATCTCAGTGTAGAGGATATTGAGAACATTCTAGGCATTGAAAAGTTTGAAGAAGAGATTGCTGAGAAAACGAGCCGTCCCGGTATTGTGACGGGCTTGGTTGCTTATAGTTCCGGTGGTAACGGAAGCATCCTCTTCATTGAGGTTGCTGATATGCCCGGCAATGGGCGCGTTCAGCTCACAGGCAAACTCGGTGATGTGCTGAAGGAAAGTGTTGAGGTTGCCTTGACCTGGGTCAAAGCACATGCTTTCGAGCTTGGTCTCACTCCAGAGCCTACTACGGATATCATGAAGGAGCGTAGCATCCATGTGCACTGTCCATCGGGTGCTATTCCCAAGGACG
Source organism: Fusarium hostae (assembly GCA_002234235.1). Taxonomy (NCBI): domain Eukaryota; kingdom Fungi; phylum Ascomycota; class Sordariomycetes; order Hypocreales; family Nectriaceae; genus Fusarium; species Fusarium hostae. Next base: position 20,899 of record NJCR01001835.1, on the reverse strand, counting down.
GTCCCAGCAGTGGTATTGGCCAGGCCATTGCACTCATCTCCTTGTTCTCGGGGAAGCCGGTACCACCAACCATGGCAATGACGGTATGTTATCAGACTCGTTGTGGACTTGAGATGACTCAGTATACTAACAACATTGTGTGCAACAGGGCGAGATTTCTCTCCGGGGCAGAGTTACAGCCGTCGGAGGTATCAAGGAGAAACTTATCGGCGCACTCCGAGCCGGCGTCAAGACTGTGTTACTTCCGGCCCAGAACCGCAAGGATGTCAAAGATCTTCCGCAGGAGGTCAAGGATGGACTCGAGATCCTTCACGTCAGGTAAGCTATCCCTTACTTAAAGCAATCTCTTTGTAACACTCTCAACCCTGCTGCCTATTATGCCCCGACGACAAGACTTTGGTTTCACTGACACATGTCTTGGATAGCCATATCTGGGAAGCGATTCGTCTTGTCTGGCCAGACTCGCATTGGGCAGAGGACACTAACTACCGAGGCATCGAGAGTCGACTCTAATGCCAATCGGCAAGTTGTGTCAGCTGTGCTATCACCCATGAACAATGTCTTGCCGGTATACATCAGTCTACTCTGCATCTTTGAAACGACCTGTGGCAACTTATTCGACCGCATCGCAAGTGTCTGCCCTTCTCAGCGGGTATGGCATATCTAGCCTCACCGAGATGGCCTAAACCAGCCCTCTTTGCGACGCATCTATCCGGTTCACCAAACGGCTCTTCGTCTCACAAAACCTCCATCTCCCGTGATTCCACGTTGTCCTTGCCGGCGATTCTGGCCATCGCCTCCTTGCGCATGCGCATACTTGCTTCCATTCGAGACAACTGGAAGGGCCTGACTGTGGCGCCTACTGAAGTTGCATGTCTTGCCCTCAGGCGATGATGTATCCTACGCCTTCTTCTCATATAAAGTCAAAGCCTGTGCCAGACTGGAACGGTAAACGTAACGCCACAGGGAGCCAAGCGAGTCTGTAATTTTTACCGTACTACACCAAAACTGAATCGGTCAGGGGGCGTAGAATACGGCACCCGATTTGAGATATGTCTAGACCATGGCTGCTCTGTTGCTATCCTCCGAAAGTCGTTGTGGACGATACTTGCATATGAGACATCAGTACACCTTCGGCAGGCGATTCCCGAGCTAGAGTGTCGATTCCAACGAGCAGGGCTTTGTGGTTTATGATCGGCGAAAGGAGTTTTGCTATCGGCGTTCATTGTCTCGGTTTACTTCCTCATCTGGCATCTCTCAACTCAGATTCCATGACCACACTTAGTACAGTAGATCCAGATATCTTCAGTGTATTAAAATCTTTCTCAATTTATCCCTCGCTGTCTTGGTTTCACATTTCTTGGCATAAGTTGCCTTTGTCCAGAAGCTCCAAGGAACCCAGAGTTTTATAGCAATGCCCGAGGTTTCGTGAAAGAATAGAGATTTCATGACCGCGATGTCAACGAAAGCCTTAGTCCATATGATGACAACTAGTGTCAGAGAGACAAGCCGGCAAGTAGCTTAAAATGTATGCAGCCATCTCTCTCTGGCTGGCTCATAGCTCATCGTGGCAACTTTGGCACATGGCTGCCCTAGCTGCCCAAGCCCTCGGTGACTGAAGGGAGGGAGAGACATCTAGAGAAGCAAGCCTTTACGCCACATTCTCGAACTGATGGCAAGCTGAAGGGAGTTTGTGAGTACAAATTCAGAGGCACAAGATCGACCTCTTGACACTAAAAGTGAGCTGAGCCTGGCGCCTCGTTATTGTAAACCCTACTCCATTGTCGGCCAGGCAGCCGATCTTCGACACCAGTGCCGGCTGAAGCTATCCCCATATTGGTACTCTGTACTTGTTCGGACCAATGTCTTCAACTTCAAGCTTCAAGCACTCTTTCATTCTCCCGCTTACGGGGTTAATCCTCTTAATCACAGTCCTGTTCTCAATCTATGATGAATATGTGTCATGGCCTCGGGGTCCGCGAACAGGAGTGGGCTTATTTGCTTTTTCCATGTCGTTAGGAGATTCGATAGCGGCATGATGGCCCCTCACTTGGGTGGCGCCGTAGATAATCCAACGAGACGGTACACGATACCCAGTCTGCCTAAGTTCTTATCGAGAATCAGATCATAATCAAGAAGAAATCTAAAACACAGGTTCGAATGCAAGACAGGTGCGTATCCTTTCAGCTGCCAATACCGTAGCCCCTTTTTGGTTCCTAAATGTCTTTGATGAGCAATAACTGCGAGATGGCCTATATCGGAGACAAAGGCAATAGGCTGGTATTCTTTTTCATCTCGCAGAACATGCCCTTAGATTGATTATGATGCATGAGCTCCCAGCTACGAACCAGGTACCGGCAATACTCGCTGAGACAATAAGCCACCTCAACACTTCAGCACGCGGTAGTGGGCCTGTACGAGAAATCAAATTCACGTGGCCATCTTTGCGAGTCCTGAGATCAGCCGAAAAGCTCAAGAGATGGAGACGGTACCGCAAAGTGTTGTACGAGATGCTCCACATCGAAGGTCTTGCAACGGCTTGCCATTAACCATTGTTGTCTTGGGTATGTCTGCCACAGTGAAAGTCATTGCGGATGTGAGCAGATGAGAAACCAAGGAGGCAGTCACCCGCGTGTAATGGGTTGGTACAACCTGCAAGCACACGGTCGCGTCCCAGGCCTCCGGGCTCGTGGTCATCAAGTTCCCCGTGTTGTACAATACTTGTCTCGGGAATCCTCCCTCTGTGGTTCAGTATGCGTCGCCAGAGATCGATAGCAAGTGGCCTAGCATGTTACAAAACCGTTGGCTGGGCAAGCTCAACAACCCCTAGTTTGACACTATGTGCAATTGCATTTCTTGGGTGTCGAAAGGCATGCATCCTTCAGAGGGTTCTGTCCTGCGAAATTACAAATCTGCATCAAGTCATCATCGAATTTCCACTCAAAACAAAGTACCGTTCTCGAAACGGGTAGGAATATTTGCGCCTGTTTAGTCTCATTAGGGGCGAGTATGAGACGCTGTTGAGGTCTCAAGAGATGCCCAAGACAGGCTGGAAATCCTGTCGATCCCAGAGGGAGCTGAGCACCTTGAATCCTGCCATGTCTTACTGCTGGTATCTTGCCATTGCTCAGTGGATATTGGATAACATTATCCATGTTGTGATGCCTTCTCATGGGTCATCCTCTCCACCGCTCACAAGCTATCGATTCCACAGGGTGTCAACAACATGGGTAGGCATCTGGCTGGCGCAACAGAGTGCTGTCTGTGCGAGGTGACGTACGGTATTGGCGACTTGAGGGGCTAACAGAGATGAGATAGTGCCAGCCTAGTCTAAATTTGAAGCTTGATCCCCAGGGTTCATAACAACCCATGACATCGTGTTGTCATATCATGTTCTTCAAGGCTTCATACAGCAGACCAAACCAGCCGCAGAAACCTACGCAAAACTAGCGCTGCCCCTATCAGAGCACGACGGCACCAGCCGTCGTGGTCAAGGCTGACAGCGAGCCGAACACTCTGTTCAAGAAAGGTCCCATCTTGAGCAAGCCTTGTTGAAACTGATAAACATCGCATCGTGGTTAAGGGATGTCGAAGCCGACGAAGAACATTTTGAGCCTGTCAGTTATGTTGTCCTCATGCTAGTCGTCTCTCAAGAAGCCCAGATCCTGGTAGGCAGGGTCTGGTGAGATGAATGGCACCCCCAGATGATCGTATAGTAGCTGGCTGCCAGCCCGCAGGAACTTCATTCTCATAGTGTGCTCGGCTCTGCCCAAAGTGTCAAAGGGCCGTGCCAGGGGGAGGGGCCCGCTAAAGCTGCTGGGCACATAATCGAATCTGGACTGAGGGTTTCAAACGTAACTGAGATGAAAATAGACGAATCCTAGATATGGAATGGCTCATAACACTGATGGTGTTTACAGCACAGTAATTAGCTACTATTCTGCGGGGATGGGGGACCAATAGAAGCAGGTGTGTGAAAAAAAGCCACAACAGCTCTCGTTGAGCTGCAGTGTCTTGAATCCTTGGGCAAAACAGACTGTGGTCGCGACTCTTGGAGTCGTACGATGGACGATATCATGCTTAGCTACAGCCGCAATAGCGCTCCCACGAGCTGCATGAAAGTTACTTTTTTGTGCCGTATCGAAGGCGTTGGATATAGACTTTGATGGTTATCAAGCCCGTGGCTCAGGCTCATAAGTAGCAGGTCCATGGTTTGGCATGTTGCGGCCGGCCGAAGAGGGTAATTCGATGACAAGTGACGTCTCCTGGTCCTGCAATCGCTACAGTAAAAGTCTGCCTTCAAGTGTGGTCAATGTTGTAACTGCCCTGTCCTGTAACTACTGCACTGTGATTAGGGCCGCTGATGAGGTTGGTTTGCATGCTCATGTGGAGAGACGGACGGGGGTCCACTGCCATGTGTCCGTCCCCTACCCAAAGTGTCCACGAGCTTCCTTCCCAAGAGGCGCGTACCATTGCAGGGACTGACCTTGCCTTATCCTGGTAGATACCCTAAAGTCGGGAGAGCCAGCATGAGGACTGTGCCATCGCTGTCAACTCCCCATGTATGCCTTTGGCTGAACGCCACACCGAAGTGGTTTGAACTGGTTGTGGTTGGCTGGTTGCGGCCTCAAGGATGTCGGAAATTTCTCAGAGTCAAGTTGAGAACCTTGGGGTGAGCAGGCACGGCATTGAAGGCTTTTGGGAGCGGCATTGGCTGGCTGAAAGAAGAGGATGGTTGACGCTTGGTCTCGTGCTAAATCTCCGCTTCACGGCATTCTGAAATAAAGGACCCTAGTGGTAGCAGCCGTACGAATGATGATACTGTCCGATACATGATCTGCAGTGCCATCATCACGAGCAAGGATCAGACTGTGGTGGTGGCTGGTGCTTCTCCATTGCTGGCGTTTGCTAATTTCCGCACATTGCTGAACCTGACCGTTGGCTTGGTAGGCCGAATTATTAGGTGCGGACGTATACATACAGTATGTACCTTTGAAGGAATCAACGAATGGTCAGGCTCATGGCTCTTTGGTGATTAAGTTCTGGGTTAGGGTTCCCTGCTGTCGCCGAGTGATGCAAGGCGCGTTTTCACATTTCCCCGCCTGATCAGGCAAGCGGGCGGGTGGATGGATGGATTATCTGCAAGGTCGCAAGCCGTTTTTCTTTGGCACTGCCGATCCGATCAGACGCTAAACTGTCCATACGGCTGGTTCTGTGTCCTCAGGTACCGTTCGTATGGTATCACTCCGTCTACGGTTGGTAAATGATGTAGTTGGCATGATCAAATTGAACAGACATTCTGATGGTGATGGAAGAGCAAAAAGAGAGCGCTCTGTGTTGGTAATTACAGCATGGAAGGCCTGGACCCCCACCTGCCTCGTATTTGATATCCATTGCATTGGCTCCTCCCGTCTGCTCCTTAAGGACTAGGTAGCTTGATAGTAGCTTCCTTTTAGTACGGTAGGTTGTGGGAGTGAGGTAAGGACTGTTAGCTCATGAAGTAAAATGGTAAGCTATAGCGGGTCAGCACTGTGATAATATCTGTCTCGAGTTTCAGCTCTATCTGATATTCACATTGATCCCTGTCCATAATATTATTTTTGTTATTATCCACCAGCGTTATCTGCTTCGTAATCTGTGTGATCTTATAATATGGATCTGTATAGTTCACCACTAGTTATGTTTATATTCGTTCAATCGCAGATCGGTATATACCTGGGCGCCTCACGCCTTCTTGGAGGTTCTTATTTGTCCCTTGAAATTCGTCGCTCTGATGAGATCTGACGATCTCATGCTGTGCGCCCGTCAAGTTGACACACGCATCTCGCATCCGGCGCCTCTTTCGATGTGCAGGTTGTCGCACCGAGACTCGAGGAGAATTTGTCTCTAGCAAATGCAGTGTAGGGTAGCATCGCAAGCTATCATCCAATGACGGGGTGCCCGCCTCGCCGTCCCTCCGTGGTGGAGCTGCCCTGCTTGATCGAAATGCCCTCATCTCGCAACTTTCCTGGTTCTATAGTGGTGGACTTCCTACTCATTGGGCAGCACCAAAGACTTGGCTTGGTAGATTAAGTGCCCATGCTCAATGGGAGCTGAACCGTATTTCCCTGGACGCTCCAGACCTTTTGTTTTTGCCACGATAGGAGCATTTCTTCAGCAGGTGTCTTAAACCGGTGTGCCACACGCCTACCATGTCCGACAACATCCGCGTCATGAAACTCCCAGAGTCGAAGGACAGAAACAGAGCTTGCCTTGCCTTGCATCGCATTGCGTCCCTCCTTCTGTCTCTGACCCAATGGTCACACCCCGACTTGCTTTTCCTGTCTGAGATTCACACGGGAAGCATCGCTAGTCAAATGTGACAACCTTTGCGTCGGTAGGGGGCGTCGCAACTTGAAGGGATGAACCGCCATGTTCTGTACCGAGAACGTGGATTCGAGGCAATGGTCTCCCTTTCCAATGTGCTATGACCTTTCATGTCCAATCAACGCTATTAACCTCGAAGCCAAACCGAGTCAGAAGAAACGGCACTGCTGCATGCCAACGTCACAGTCATGCACAATTGCCCGATAGCTTGGCCACCGCTTCGCTAGCTTAGCAGCGTCCGCCGCCGCCGCCGATGTCCACACCGAACCATCCTGCCGGTAGTGCCACTTTTCTATACGAATAACCTTCCCGGAGATTTCTTTCAGGAACAGAGCCGAAGCATCGAGCCCAGTCCGCCTTGGCAATTAAGCAATGTATTGCGCTGAGTATATGTACAAAGCCAACAGCGAGATACGGTGATTTGAAAGAAGGACAAGTCTGTTGGAAAGCCCAATAAACCCTGCCTGGTTCTATCGGCCAACTCTTACCCATTTCCAAGGTTGGTGTTGTGTGGGTGAGACACTCAAGAAAATCAGCAGTGTGCTTCAGCCTCTCTGCAGTTCAGACCTATGGTAAGGGCCTGACTCGTCCCATCAAGCTTGCAAAACATGGCTTTTAGCAGCCTCCCATGTCTCAATAGCGAGGCCTGGACTCCAGCATACCGAGAGGGCTAGGTGCTCTTTCAAGGCTTGGCCGACATACCACACCACCATGCTTGTCAGGTCCGACGTGGGGTTTAACAGCTGAACAGGGGGCTGCCAGTAGTGTCGACCGTTATTCATTCTGTCGGCGCGACTGGATAAAAACGAGAAACAGCCTAGACCTGAGCTTGAAAGCTCCCAACAGAGGCATAGCGCCTGCCATCATCTCTAGACAAGCCAATAAATGTTCCCGGGGAAAATCGATGGCGTTGGGCTTTGGATGAAATATTTGACGGCTAGATACGACGGTCGTGGCTTGAACCTTGTCCACCAACCAACTTCGTCATTGCCCAACGGTTCTGGATCATGTAAGAGCGGACTTGTAAATGCACCTGCATCGTGAAGCCATATCCCAGCATTTGGTTCGTGGCTTATTAAAAGTTGCTGCCAGGGGTGTCTGGAGCAGTGTAGCCCTCGTGATTTTACCACAACGGCACAGTCTAACAATCAACAAGCCATTACCAACATGTTCCGGACCACATGGTACTTCCCTAGTAAGCTGCAAGAATGGACAGTCGATCACTACAACCATGCTTTGTCTTCCTCATCTACCTCCAGAGGATGGATATCTGGCATCTGATGTGTTTGCCACGAGAGTCAAGCCAGATACGATGATAGTAACGGATGCCAGGCGATGCCCGAGCTGTCTGCTGCATGTAGTTGAGAAGAGGGAATTTGGTCCAGGTATCTATCCCTGCCTAGGGGAGGCAAGAAAACTTAGGACCTCGATCCTAAATGACAAAAAGACTTAGTAAATTAGCATAAGCTTAGGAGGCTCTTTAATAAGTTTTAATTTGACATCCTCTATCCACGTCTGAAGTTTTCTTGCTCCCTGAGGCCTGCCTCGTGAGCGTTTCTAGACCTTGTATGATAGATCACACGACTTTGGGGGTCTGAGCTGAACAAGAACTGCCAGAGTCGTCGTGATTGTCCTTCCTCCCCCCAAATCTTGTTGCGAATCGATGCGTTTTCAGCTTTGTTTTGGTCCATTTCATGTTGAGTAGGAAGACATCAGACATTGACTGCATGTTATCAACTAACTTCCACGGATAGGAACATCTCGTACTGATCGTGTGCAAGTGGATATAACGACGACTAGTTTTGGACTCGCAGCCATGTAACGACCATTGGCCAGTTTCGATGTCCGTAGTATTGTCATTCAATTTCATCCATTTTAGTTAGCCGTGGCATCTTGTGCCTAGGGAGCCATGGTTGTCATGACCAAGAAACTAGGGGTAACCGACAGGGCCAGACTTTGGCTCGGGGGATTTTTAGCCATTGGGCCAGAGGCTGGTCCGACCTAACGGTCGCAACTAGGCCCAACATAGACTCGCTTACTGCAGCCAAGGCCAAGTGGCCTGTCACCAAATATAAATTTTCCTGAAGCTTGAATCTCCCCGAACATAGTCAGTTGATATCAGAACCAGTAAGTACACTGCCATACAGTCAGGAGAACATGGCCCGAGGCGATTAGAAGAGCTACACCCCATGGTTTTTTTGATGAATTGTAGCATGCATGGCCGTGATGGGACTTTCTGGGGTGATAGTGAGGAGCGGCCGCTTGGGGGAGGAGTGCCGATGTAGAGGCACGACACCAACGTCGAAAATTAGTGACGGCGGCGGCGGCGGCGCAGAACACCCTTGGAACCGGAGATTTAATCATGGTTGCAGACGTCGACAAGATGTGATAATATGCACTGGTGCCCATAAGCTACATGGCTCATCTGGTATCCCATGCGCATGCCATGCTTGGCCCGCTTGAATGACAAGGGTACATCTGTATAGGCCGCTACCACCGCAAATCAAGCTTAACGATTCAAGATCTAGCGCTCACCAAGACGGAAAATTTGTCTGCGTAAGTGTCCACGATGGTACTGTTGCATTCACTAGATGGTACGGGCTGCTCCTTTTCCTGTGTGCTCAGTGCAGGGTCCAGATATATTCCTACGCAATACCTCCCTGATGGAAACTCGGAGTGGTCGGTGGGATCGCACTAGCCAGTAGTCGGCCGTTTGTGAAAGGCTGCAGTAGTCAACGGTAACGTCATGAAAACTTGATTAGACGCCAAGCCACACATTTCGAGTCAGTCTTGAAGCGACTCCATGCAACAGCTGGAAAAGAAGACATGATGGTGAGAACACCAGACGACTCGGTCTGTCAGCAGACCAGGTTCGGAAGCTTATGTCTTGTCTCTTCACGCTGTAGCTAATTAAAATGAAGGCCCGCCCAGAGCTTTCCAACCTGACACTACGCGCCTTGCAGTGACAGCTGCATAGTGGGGGGAATAAATCTGCTAGTAGAGAGAGCCTGAAGGGTTGTTTGCACTGGAGACGATGTGAAGCCAGAGTTAGCATGTCCGACCATTACAAAGCCTGCTCTGAATGTTGTATTGCCCCTTTATTGAGCCCAACGGACGCTTAATAGGAGCAAGCGTATCTCGATAACCTGTGAGAGCCAATATCTCTAGCATCGAGGCATTCGCCTGCGAGTAGAACGTCTGTACAGCCCCTTATAGTGAGATCTGAGTTTCCCTCGTCACGGGCCGGGCTGCCACCTTGTCGACTCGGGATGTTCCTAACAAGACTGGCTCGGAGACTTGGAACCTGCAATGCGTCATCAACAATCCCCTGGATCATGTGCTCGGTTGCAGAAGAAAAGGATGCCCCCACAAGATAGTGGGAGCCGATGCGGCGTATCGTCTTGTGTTGCTCAACATGTTGTGATCCGGCTCCTGGACATGAGCAAGTCTTGAGTCGAAAATGCAGTGTTGATGAACCAGAGGACAGGGATAATACGTGGTACAACTGACTGGGGTTGAACCTTGCACCCTGATACCAGATCTCACGGCATTGCACGCCTGGATTTCTCGGCAAGCTGTAACGTCAGTATTTCGATGCAATTTTTATTGGGAGATGATAGAAGAAGAATGTTTGTAGAAACATACGAAGAGACTGAGATATCAATTAAAGACCAGGAAAAGTTAATCGGCACTGGCCATAAGGGCACCTTTAGGTTGGAGTTGAGCTGGTTAGCTTAGTAGGTAGGTTCCTTCCAATCTAAGTTGGAGGTAAGCACGACCTCAAAAAGTGACTGGGTTAGCAAACCCAGCTGAAAAAAACATCCATAGATGCAATTGCTTGTTGTAGAGAACAATGACAAGGCTCCGTGTCAACCAGAAGGCGCTTTCCTCAAGTGGCCCCTCTTGGTTCCTGTCTACAAGCTTCACCAAGGGAAAGAGGCGAACTATGAGTGAGGCCTCTACCTGTCGCAGCGATATCACAAAACCTCCACTACCTTACAAGTTATCTACGACGAAAAATGTGACGTAAGTACTGACGAAGAGACATCTACACCAAATCGTCTCTATTTCAGGGATCAAGACCACCCACTATAGTACAACCAAAGCACCTAGCACCTGGCACCTGGCTCCTTGGCCATGTCATGTTCCTGTGAGAACCCAGCCACCTTTACCTCGTCTTCCGCGTCGCCCGTCGCTGTCGCTGTGTCTGGCTAGATTCGCGATATTAGCCTGGGGGCCAGGAGTCCCATGCCCCAGGGTCCGATATCCCAGGCGACCGGGGCTGGTTTGAGGGCTGATGGACGTTGAACGTTGCCGGCCGGAACAATAAGCTAAACTTGTCTGAGCCAATATCGCTTGGGATCGCCATCACCCCAAACCCCAAACGGCGCTCTACCCTACTCCTATCACGGTGGTGCAGTGCCTAGTGGGTTAATAAAGCGTCAACTATGCTCAAGACAAGCCTCACGAGATACTAATAAGCGAGGCATGGAGCGGAAAACTCCCGACCTCCATTTTGTACAGGCCCAAGCCGCATCTCATCTTGCTTGGCCACTGTTTCTTGCATCACCATCTATTACTTGGCCCCCGTTTTCAGGAAACCCTAGTTGCAACCTCGGCCCTGCGCCCCTGAGTTTTGTTCGTACCCCAGTATCAGGATAACAGGCCTCTCTGTATCCGTACCTCAGTACCTATTGCAATCGCAGGTATCATAAATGGCCTCGTTAATTCGGCGCACTGGCCGAACAATCGCTACCGATTTTCGCAATGTGGCTTTGCCTTCAGTTTAAGCACTGCACTGGAGACCTTAAGTCCACCGCGAGCACTAGCCATGAGCGCCAACAACATGGCCTAAAGCCACCGCTAACATCCACGCCCCAAAGGGATAGTGTAATTAACACCCCCATATTGCGGCCAGCCCGTCAAGCTTGCGAGTCTTGGAGCTTTCGGTACCTGAATTCGTCCCTATCAATCATGTTCATGGACAGAGGACAAGTTTGTGAGCCAGTCGCATACGAGCTCCACCCTGGCCTTCCCGTGCACATTCGCGTGCAATCGACTTAATGAATCGACTTTCAGCAATGGACCTGCTGATACTACACTGTATTTGCACAACTGATACACGATGCACAGCATCGACGTTGAATGTCTATTCAACGGCGGACAGATCAGATCTACTACTATGAGGTGACGCTTGGATTCCCTTGGGGTCTGAAGCTCCCTGCCACGAGCGCCGTGAAGGACACGATCAATTAACTACAACTCAGCCCACTTGCTGTAACCCATGGGCCATCAATTGGCCAATGCCTTTCTGCCCTCGCTCGACTCTCATCAACTAGTCACTCACCCTGTCCCAATCGTCACTGAGAATCTATCATTCTTTGAGCTTCCACAAATGACTTCACAGTGGCTTGTCTTGGTCGTGAGCTGTCGTGTTTCTGGGCTTCTTAGACATAGCATCTCATGGGTTTCTACAAGAAGTGCTTTCGAGTTCCGCAAATACTCTTATGTTGCTCAACTAACAATTAAACAATATCCATACCCCGGTTTGAGCTTTGCAGTTTGGCTGACTACCACGATCCTTGGCCACGAACGCACATATGTAAATCAGGTGTCCTTCTTCACTTACACCTTCGTAGGGTTACCAAGCAAGTTGGCACTAAGTTGCTGGTTGGGTCAGGTTTGCTGGGTTCTCAGGGTTTTCCTTGTCGCACCCCTCCCCCTCGGCCGGGCGTTGAGCACTTCGACAACCTTCATAACGGGCCACCAAGACTATCTCCACAAGCCCTGAAGTATACACTCTGGGCCCTAGTCTAGCTTGCTTAGGCTGGGCTGGACTGGGCTGGGTTGTTCCATTGCGCGAGCCCTTCCTCAAGACAAGACAATACTCCGGTATCGTACCAGGTCAAGTTCGTTAACACCTGCATTCACATCTACATCTCTGTCTTTCGTCTGAGTCTTAGTTTTGGTCTCAGGCGTAGGCCTCTGTTTTGGGCCAACATTCTCGACTTCATCCTTGTCCCTACTTTCTCCTCGCTCAAGTACAGATACAGATACAGAACTTGTTACTGCTTCAATGGACATGCTCGTTGTTTGTCTTTGTTGCCCTTCTCTCTCAATTCCGTCTTTTCGGGACAGCCGATATCTAACCCAACCAGTCGGCGCGAGCCCGCCTTGACTACGGCGGCTCTCTCACTCCATTCAGCGTCTTCCTCGACAGCCCTTGTTCATCTTGATCTTGCCTTACACCCCCGCGATCAAAATTGAAGAGCACCCTCCACCGATTAACAAGGACCACTCCCTCGGTGCTCAACGAGAAGCAAAAGCTAGAAAGTTGTAACTAATATTGCTTCTGCTCGTCCACACTATTACGTCGCCTATACCACTACTTCCAACTGATATAACGCCCCAATCACCATCACGTATTCTGTCTTATTGCTTCCGCACCAAAGTTCTCACTCTGGTGAACTTCTGGCGCATATTGCAAAGATCAAGCCAGGCGGAGAATTCTCGTTATGGAAATCTACCGGAACCCTTGATTGACTTAGCAGCCACTCTAAAATCCGAACCAGGGTCCTACGGCCCTGTCACCAACCCTGATCCATCCAAGCTGCATGTCAGTCGCGCTGCCACTCAGAGGAAGGTTTTATTGCATACATAGTCTCACAAAAACCAAGCGTAGGCCACCGAACAGTCTCCGTCCGCAGTCCGATCACTTGTGTTCACGGCCTCCCGGCCAGCAAGGGGCCCGAATATACTTACTCACCCGCCCTACCTCACCCGGTTCCGCCTCTCAGGTTCCGGCCCTGAGTATCTGCGGTTGGCCGCTTCCGTCTCGACCTCCCAACTGCACGGCTTGACGTTGTATCACCAGGACCTCTCCAAGATCGCATCTTTGTAGTATCACGGTGCAGCATCTCGTCTCACGCCTCCTCGCTCTGGCACTCGCTTGTCGCTTCTTTGATCCCTGACTCGCTACCGTTGAAGTATTCCTTCACAACCGCCAGCCTATCATTCCGAATGCCCTTGGTAACTTCTGCCTCTCTGCCACCTCAGCTCCACAGATCTTAGAAGCGGGGCACCTTTTCATCCAGATCAGCTTCGACGGCCTTGCAGCTCGCAACTCGAAAGAAAGGGTTTTCGGACTGGTAAGAAGCTGTCAAATTTGCACCTGGAGCTTAACAAGAGATACCTCTTTGTCTTGGTCAGCAGTTAGAACTTGACAGGTGGTCATTGACAACAACCGGAAGTTATTAGCCCTGATCAAATCTGCCTGTATCGCAAAGACAAACCAGGACGACAAACCCAGAGTATATCTTCGTTGTTTCTAGCTCAGGGTTGGAGTTCCTGTTTGTCCAGCCAACTAATCCTGTAGCAACTTTGCCCTCATGGTCATCAAGGGATCCCTCTCCGATACAGCTTCCGTCCCGCTCGGCCAACGCCGCGGCATCTCAGATCTGGCGCAAATTGCCTTAGACCTGGCCTGGGTATCCGAGAGTGTAGAGCAAGACTCCTGTGCTCGATATCGAACATATCCCTCTCCGCCCATGTCAGGATCTCCGCCCCTCCCCTCGAAGCAGCCCCTCGACGCTGGGGATCGAGGGCAAGCACCAGTGGGATATTCAGCTTCTAGCCAGCCCGATGCTTATTGGGGCAACTCAAATCAACAATTACCGACTGATCACCGAGGACCTCCTAACATGCAGACCGCGCTTCCTAGATTATTCCAACCATCCCCCCCAGACGCACCGCCATATCCATATCGAAGGGCAGAAGATACCGTACCTCGACCTGTTTCGTACATCCAACCGGGAGGACCATCCATGCCCCAATCATCTGGTTATATTCCTCCTGGAATTCCTGGGGCACCTTCGTCTTACACGTCATCTGTCCGCCCGTCCGTGGTTGAGAACCAGCCTATGACTTCACCGAAATCGCAGAGAAAAACGAAAGGTCATGTGGCTTCCGCGTGTGTCCCTTGTAAACGAGCTCATCTTCGGTAAGTGGTCCTCTATGTTTCCCCGCGAACTAGCTGTGCTAACCCGTAATTAGCTGTGATGGTATGTTTTCGAGATCTTTTCCTTTACGTTGTGGAAACCCTTTCTCTGCTCAAGATTATTCCAAAATTGGGAGGTGATGCCACTCTATCCAGCACTTGGCCAGTCCACGGTTGTGTCTCGGCTTGCTGGACTTCCTGTCATAAGAAACGATGACCTGATTAAGTGCATGTTGTGCCTCTTGTCGATGTCTTGGGTATCCTGGCCCAAAGGGGATGCACATATCGATATACGCTTCTGATCTAACTTCGCAAGGGCAAGGAGTGCTAACACGTTAATAGCACAACGCCCATGTTCGAGATGTATCACGAATGGGAAGGAAGAATCATGCGTCGATGTTCAACATAAGAAAAGAGGACGACCGCGACTAAGGGATGATCGTGAAACTCGCTATGATCCATCGAGATTTCCTCATCCGCAAGAGACCACGGCAAGGCGACCGCTGAGCATATACCCTTCGGGTGTTCCAATGGGACCTGGGTAAGGCGGATGACGCGCCGTCCTGGCATTTTTGTCGAAGTGCTAATGATTTAATAACAGGGAACATATGAATCCCAGATATCCTGAGCGAGCGTCCAATATGGACGCTCCCACTTTCCCACCCCCTCTATCGGTCGGACCTCGAGGAGCAGATCCTGTTGCTTTCTTGAACATGAAGATGGATTTCGCGAAGGCATCGCCAGCTTTTATGGAAGCTGTAGGCCATGTGGAGCTCCAGGGACAGAACTTGGGAGATGTCGTTGTTCCTGTAGAGAGGGAGAAAGTTGTGTCGATTAGAAGTCAACTGATCGAGGAGCAAACACGGAAGGAGCCGAACTATTTACCTCCGATCCTTTCTCGACTCGACCATATCATCCAGGGACTCGGGTTTGGCGCAGAGGATATCGGACGGTTCCAACTCGACCGGAATGAATACCTAACTTTCAGAGCTGCCGATGGACAACCGAGACAGTATCCCGTTCGACTCGGACTCGAGAAGGAGGGCTCGATATACGTGGTCGTCATGGTCCTGAGCTTACCACCCCGGCATGCGTACCCTTTACCTTCTTCGCCTGCCACCAGAGAGGCTTCGCATGCCTATGGTTCTCAGCCTCCAACTCCACAGTCTCTGTATAGGACACCGGTGCCGCCAGGGCCACCTTTCGATATGCCCAGAGGTCGATTCAACGAAGTTCCACTGGTATCTCGACCGGCTGCCGTTCCCCCAACACAGTTGCCTGCCAACATAAACCCTGGAGTTGCTGCTGGGGCGGGTCCAACTTCGTATGCTGCATCGCCAAGTCATACAGAGTATGGAGGACCCCCGTCATATAATGTTCCCCGAAGCGAGCTGCCCCCTGCAAGCGTGTATCGACCTCAAGCAGCCTTTCAGCTTCCACCAATTCGAGCTCAGCCAGGCCCAGAACAGCCTCGCCCACGGACACGCGCGGAAAGGTCCAACCGAGTTGATATTGGCGGCCTAATCGACAAGCCCGATGACCCTGAGCGGCAGCGATAGTGTTGTTGATATTTGGATCCTGAGTTAGCCCCTAAAAGCTAGATGGAAGTTGGATCCTGTGGAGCGTCAAGATACATATGACTTGTTTGATTTTTGTTGTTTTGATTTTAGTGCAGCGGGATTTTGTGTCTACTTAGACGCCACATGTACTATAATCCTCTTGTTATGATTGTGTCTTGTGTATCGTTACGTGTATGAGAGCGAGAAAGGAGGGTGAATACAGCCTGGTGGTGTCGCTGAAGCATCTGTGCATTTACAGCCGGCGGCGTTAGGTTGGGGAGAGCGACAACAGTTTTGCAATGTCGAATATATCCATACAGTTGGATTTAGTTAGGCTGATCTTTGTTGTTAGACAGGTTTGTATGAGCGGAGAATGGGGTTTTAGTTGAATTTGAAAGCGTTGTGGTATATGAAAGAATGGGTAAACAAGGTCAGTGATGCCCTGTGATGGAATTGGACATAGAATGAGGCCGGCATGTCTTGTCTGGCCCTGAGAAATAAGACTCGACAAAACAGAGGAGAGTGAGTCAGATTGTGCAAGAGGAAAAGAAGAGGATGTGAATACCGGACGCGATGTAATGAGTAATAGCACGTGTTTGGTAACACAAACAGAAGCACAAGCATGAGCATTATGGGTGCCAGAAGTATAAGTGAGAAGCCAGTGGAGTGTTACAGTGCGGCAAGGACAAGGACAAGGAAGGCCAGAGAAGGGCTTCTAAAAGCCAATGAGAAGTGAGTGCAACGGATATGTGCAGTACAGTTCGGATATACACAGAATCATGGATCCAATAGAAGGATGTGATGTGCGAGTCAATACCCAAATCTGGTTCTGTTGATGTGCGATTCGCAGGGGGTTCCCGGGGGGCGTGTGCGTTTAGAGATGAATTGATGGATGTTCCGGTTCTGCAAACCATAGGCAGGTAAGGTACCTAAATTTTTAAAATTAAATATTCTCCGAGGCCGTTAGTTCATCTCCATCCGCATCTGCCTGCCGCATCGCCCGCCCCCCCATTATCCGTCCGCGCATGGAACGTTACGGCAGTTGGGGAGACGGTAGACGGGAGAAGGGGTGGACACTCCCGCTTAGACGACGGAGGAAGATCCGTCGCCCCGATATGAATGGGATGAATGAGCTGAGCTGTGGCGGTGCTTGAGGATGATGTCACGGGGAGGGAGAGTAGATCTTGCTTATATAGATGTAGATGTAGAGGTTATAGTGGAGTGTTTTAATGCGTTTTACTGGTGCAATCAAGAACTTATTTAAACACGCTTTTATGTTTTTTTATATACCAATTTGACTAGGTTTGCCAATTCGATATGCACACCATATCGCAATAAGAAACGATACTTGAAAGAGGAGAAGACTAATATTACAAGAAATCTGAGAATAAACAAAAGAAATGTAGTATTATTATACACTTTGTCTCGCGACTGTTGGTCTTGTATCCGACTCGCTGCCTCTAGTCTCTTATTCGATATGACTCCAACATGCTTTTTTTGACCGCATGTGTTACTCAGTTCATGTTCGGCAACTTGGGCATATGATGGGGCAATTGGTGGTCGAGTTTCTTGCTATCTTCCCACTGAGCACCAAGTTCGTCTCCCAGGGGATCACTTTCATTGGCGACACCGGTAGCTGAGTTCGAGAGATGAAAGTGTCCGAGGGCGTTCCTGTCGCGGACTCCGGATGCGGGGCGTCCCGGAGGTGGGGATCGGGGCCGAAAGTTACAGTGGGAGCAACGGTCTGATGCGGAGGAGCTGGAGCGCGATGATCCTCCATGACTAGAGCCCGAGCAGAGACAGCTAAAATGTCTTATTAGTACCAGGTCAATAGAAAGGATCAATGTGAAACACACCTCCCGGATGACTGTGTCTTTGAGTTTGAGCTTGGGAGTGAGTCGGCTGCCATCTTGAATGGTTGAGATGTGTGCCGAAGGATCTGGGGTTGGGTTCTTGATTGCAGGGTTCAAGGTCGATCTAGATGAGATGGAATGGGCCAACAGAGATTGAGTTAAGGATTTGAAAGATGAAAAATATGGAAAATATCGACAGAGATATTGTAGAGATTACTCTGGAGTAGCAAAAGAATAGATCTTACGGAAATGATTCTTGGGAGTAGCAGACGGAGCATCTCTTTTATGGGGGTTTCTCCTTTGAAATGGCAGACCATGGGCGGACCATCTGCCTCGTATCTAGCCTCCACTGGCATAAGGAGGTAATGCTGAATGAATGACCCATTTTCAATCTGTTTAGTCTAAGAAAATGGAAAAAATCTAGCATTGGGCTGACTGCTTGGCTTCTGCTTCTGCATACGATGCGTGGTACCTTGCATTTCGTAGTGCGCAACTCACACAAAGAGAGTGTGTATGGGTGTCTGCAAATGGGCTGTGTGTCTTGGGTTGTGCCCTTGTTCAGCGACACCACCATCCACTGAAAGAGCCTACCCCAAGAGCATCAAGGCTTACAACGAGGCAATGCAACGGCTTGGAGGTGCCACAAAAAGGCATTTCTCTTGCTTTTCACAGGTTTTAGAGGAGCAATGGATTCACAATGTAGGCAGATACATAGATTGGTATGCATTGTGTCTCTGCATTTGTGACGCTGGATCTTAAACACAACATTATGTGATTTGCGCTGCGACATTGCGCAAAACACCAGTGGCAAATAATTATGCATCAGGTGAGAGAATATTGCGATGAGTCTCTTCTCTCTTGTCCCTTTCCTCGGGCGTTGGTTCGCATCATTATCATCATCCATGCCTACGCGTTCAGGCAGCCGTTCAGAACTTCACGGTCAAGAGTCCTGAAAAGAGTCCTAACATGTCCCAATTCGGATGAGAGATGCAGCCAAATTGACAAATGAACACGCATGTTTCAGTCAAAAAATCGTTAGCAACAGCCACGAACGCTACCTTGAGGTGGCGACATTTGCAGTGCATTCAAAAAAAAATCGCCCGGCTGCTTGGTGATTGGAGGCTGAAAGTGAAAGAACATTCATAGAAGCACCGTCAGTTCGACACCAAGACAAGGCGTTCAAGGCGACAGGGGCCGGCAATGAAAATCCTCAACAAACAAACTTGACGTCAAATATCATAAGAACAACCTTGTTTAGATGTGTCATGAAAAACAACGGCGGTTTAACAGCATTAACCTTCGTCATGGAGGCTGTGCTAACCAAGAGCGCATATGCGCAAGACGCCTTTAGACTGACTACAAGGAGAATTTTAGTGAATCACGAGCCCAACCTTGCTTACACAAAGAACCACAACAGTCTACCTGACCCTATCTCTTTCGCGGTCACAAGGCGTCCACAATGTCTCGCGCCCCACTTTTCTGACTAATTCGGGTTCTACATGCGGGGTACGAAAAGTTCCCTTTCAGACAACTGCTTCAAAAAACACCACCAAATTCATCAGAACCCTTATATAAATTACCCTTACCGTGTCCTAAAGGAAACAATGAGCTCTCAAAAATTAGAAGATTACATAGACGATAACAGCTTTGACCCCCCGCCTTCAAGGGCGGCTAATGACCCCACCGGCGTGCCTAATTTTCCGCCCGAAGAGAGCTGCAGCCGTGATTTTCAACCTTTCCACCTACAATATCGTGATTTTAAGATCAAAGCCCTGCCCCAGGAACCACTTGAATTATTCCAGCTCTTCCTACCTATTTCCCTTATACAGTCATGGATTGAATACACCAACAGCTGGGTCGCTTACTTGATCGAAAATGCCGTTATTGATAACTGGAATACCCCCCTGACTGAACATTCGCGTATCCTTAAGTGGGAAGGCCTCTCCACTGCAACAGCCTATGTATGGCTTGGAATCATGATTTACCTAGGAATTCATAGGGAAACAACGATAAGGGACCATTGGAAGTCCCCTAGCCTAGGAGATCAACGCCCCCTTCACTCAATCATCAAGTTCATGCCCCTGACAAAGTTCGAGCTTATCACAAGGTATTTCCGTACCTTTGATCACACCAAGCTCGATGTGATGAATGAGAGGGACCTTCCAAAGACCTTCCAAGCGGCTGAAGAGTGGTCTCAACACATACAAAAGGTGTCGTGTGAGCTCTATTATCCTGGGACTAATCTCACTGTAGATGAGTGTATGGTCCCTTTTACAGGCAGATCAAAAGAGACAACAGTTGTCAAGAATAAGCCTACGCCGGTAGGCTTCAAAGTCTGGGCTGTTGCGCAACAGGGCTACTTTTTACAGTGGCTTTGGCACCTAAAGGCATCACCTTACAAAGCTGTTATCGTCGAGCTACCTTCAGCGAAGCCCTACAGCAAGAAAGGAAAGCTACAGACTGAG
>NJCR01001830.1:0-10140 GCA_002234235.1 Fusarium hostae | reverse complement strand
GTTGTCTTTCCGCGAACCTCGTAGTGTAGATTTGGACGATTGAAGCTTTGTGAGAACGTTTGACAGTTGTCCATTCCGAGATTGTGCCTGATGTCGACGATGACGTTCTGTGTCGCGGTGGCTGTGAGAGCCATGACCGGCACTCCAGGATATCTCTGGCGGACTTCGCCCAAAGTTTTGTAGTCTGGCCGGAAATCATGGCCCCATTGACTGACGCAGTGAGCCTCATCAATGACGATGCGTGCAAGTTTACCGTTGTGATGCAGGGTTCGCATCCCATTGTTGAAGGTAGTGTTCTTGCTCACCATCTCAGGGGTAACATACAGGAGCTCGATGTAGTCCTCTGGGCTTCTCTTCTCGAAAGCAGTCATAACCTGTCTCTTATATTCGGCAGAGTACTCGCCATTGAAAGCGACAGCCTGAATGCCTAGAGCTTTCATGTGGTCAACTTGATCTTGCATCAAACTGAGCAAGGGCGACACCACAATGGTGATACCCTGAGTTTTGCCAGTTCTAATAACGGCCGGTAATTGATAGCATAAAGACTTGCCGCCACCCGTTGGCATAAGGACGAAGGCATCTTTACCTCCCAATGTTGAATTGATAGCCTCAAGCTGATTATGGCGGAATCCTTTCATTCTGAACCGGTATTTGAGCATCCTTTGAACTTCAGCTGACCACGGATGCTTCATCAGCTCGGTAGGGATTGACTCTGGCGCTACTGACGGCAATAGCTCCTTTGACGAGGCTCGAGGCTTTGCAACAGCTCCAGCATTACCAGTTGTCTCCGAAAAGACTTCTCTAAAGTCTTGCGAGATGGGAGCGTGGGACTGACGGGTCTCATAATCCTGTGCAATAGCAAGAATCTCCTCATCGTCGCTGAAGTCACTGAATTCATCGCCAGGGTGACGATGTGTCGCTTGAGGCGGACTTCGACTGCCTGGTGCTAAGTTTCTTGCAGCTTTGAGCACTGGCTGGAGGTGGAGTTCATCTAGATTAGAGAAGCCGTCGTCATCGACATCAAATTCTGCATCCACAGGCATGGGATCCGCCATTGATGATCTCGTCGCCGGTCTTGACTGATAAGGTGCATTTGAGGGTTTTGCGGTGTCTTTTGGGGAAAGAGGAGACCCAACAGCGTTGTTTTCCCGGGAGATAACACCCGTCCTTTGCGAGGCCTCAATCCTCGATGTTGCTGGGTTCTGAGAAGGTTTGGGCAGCTGAGTCTCATGAACAACTCGCGTACCCATCCCGCTGGCTAGTGTGGCAACACTCGACATCATAGACATGTCGGTACTCTTTTGAGACATTGGTCGAGTGCCCTCCACAATGACTGATGCAGGAAGGCGACTATGCGTTGGTTTCTGGACAGTCCCAAGGAAGTCAGCTACATCTAGCCCAGTGCCATCGATTGTTTTGAGTAGGACATGCTCCACCGCTTGGATTTCATCGATGAGGTCATCAAGTCGAACTTGGTCCTCATCCGTGTCAAGGCCTTGGGCGTAGGCTTGAGTAATGACTTGGGTAAGCTCTTCGCGTTTCCTACAAAGCGCCCTGTACTCATCCGTTGGGACAGTGAGTTGTTTGAAGGCCTTCTGTTGTCGTAACAATCGCTCTTTTTCTGACTTAATCTCACTTCGCTTCTCCTTCGGCAAGCGCTCATTAATCGCTCTTCTGAAATTCTTATCGTTTTGCTGAATAAGCTTGTCCATGAACTCACTCCATTTAGTCAAGATCGATGGTTGAGAACTCAACTGATTCAGAAGAAACAATGTTTGACTTGATTCGGGAAGGGTTTTACTAGGAAGTTCATGGAAAGAATCTTCAGGGGTAGCCTTGGCGGTCTGCGAGCTGTTTGACGCGATGGCACCCACTCTAGGGGCGGCTATTCCTGAAGTAGTGGTCCGTTGGGAGAGCGAAGCAAAGTCTGGCTGGACTGAAGGCATAGCTGTCGGCCCTGCATGAGTACAAATTTGTGCTGGTTTGTTCGTAGAGATTTTCAAGATGGCGATTGAGTTATTATGGGAAGGGGGCATCAAAGATTCTCTGTCGGAGTCAGGAATGAATGGCTCATCCCTACCATCTTCCATTCGAGGAGGAAGCGAGTTGGCCTGATGGACTGGATTGGAAGCTTCAGAATTAGCAGCAGACTCCTTCAAAGGGCTTGTTGGTCGCTTCGAGGGGTGTTGAGTGTCGGTGACAGGTAACGCTTTCCGAGGGGATTGCTCATGAGCAAGCGGACTGTGTACATATCTTGAGGGCGATAGTATTTCATCTTCGCCCTCCTCGCTGATTTCACTTCTCTTTCTCTTTATACCGCTCGAGGCCACTAGATTGGGTCGAGATGCGTAATCTTCGCGGCAGAGTTTCGCATTGCTGTTGAACGGTAGCGAGTCGGAGGATTCAGAGGCATCGTTGGTTAGGTCTAAGTACTCCACACCATCGGCCTTGAGGTCGGGGAAATTGGGGCTGCTCGTACGAAGGGTTCGGACCACGGCTGAAGCCGGGGCCGTCTTTGATGGGCTTTGTGTCTTGCAAGGTTCAGGGCTCCATGTGCCTGGAAACACCCAATTAGCTTGAATTGTCTCTATGGCACCCAGATACTTACTGAGGTTAGTGCGCCTGGCAGAAGCATCTTGTCGGGCCAAGCGATTAGGGGTGATCGAAGAGGAGCTGAGAAGCTGCTGGGGCCTTGAAATAAGACCGGGCTTCCTAGATCTCGAACTCGACTTGAGGCGGGCCATAGTGTCGTCGTCCTCCACTATCACCTAGTCCGTATCCCGAAACCTCGCGCCAAGCCCGCCCGGCCGATAAGATGTAGTTGACGGCGTCGTTTAAATGTGATTCGTCGTCAAGTCGACTGAACGGGTCAGGTTGGAAGCGTCGTCGTTCTTGAGTCTGAATGTTGTACCTGGGACAACCCAGTTTGGGAGGCGCCACTGCCCCTCAGAAACGGTGGTATTGCAGGCTTGTAGTGGGCTTGGCCGGTCAACAGCCAGGACAGGTGCTCTACAAGGTTGTTGCAAGTCATGAAGCCGACACGTCCATGTCGAGCGTCTATTAGTCACCTTTTTCGAAAAAAAGAAAAAAAATCTTCAAATTTGCTTCGTCTCGGGTCGGAGCGTTGAGATTAGGCAGTCTCCGCTTTTTCTCGCCACCCAGGCAGCCGTCAGTTGCTGGTTCAGTTTCTCTTCCTCCCCGGTTTTAGCCGCCATTCCACAGTCTGGCGAGCGGGTTTGGCCGGCAGCCGAAGCGCCCGAAATATTCAACCGAGGCGCCCCCACTTCGCTAACGCCATTTTTTTAGCGCTTGGCCAGTTCCGACTCTTCCTCCTAGACCTCTTTCTACATCGGTGTACCAAACTCTGTAAATGTCGGTTTGAAATGCCATTGCACATATAATTCAGGCTTCTATGAGGCGAACCGTACGTCTCGTGTATGGGTCCTTCTGTTGAACAGTAGGATGGCCGCACGGGGTATCATGTGACCTAATAGTCAGCTGTCGGCAACCCTAGACCCATTCAGGAAAGCATAATAAGCAGACCCCTCTCCGAGGAAGGCGGGGATGGAGTTCGGACAATACACATACAATTAAGGACATCAAGGCGCACGCGATCCGTTCAACACCTTCTCCCCCCAGTGCTCGACTTGAAAAATGCCGCCACAAGGCCGGTAAAGATTGTCTAGAGCCTTGTGCGGTCAAACGGATAATAAGAACAAGCTACTCATGCTAAACGTGAAGGTTAATTGACTATCCCTGAAAGAGCTAGCGCGACTTGGGATTGGCAAAGAAACGGTTAGATCTTACCCCACACAACCGATGGCTAGTTCAATTCCATGACGAACATTACATCACTAGCTGTTACATAAATAAGAGAATGCAACCTCGACGAGAAGCCGCTCATTATGGAAGCACACTATTTTCATTATATCTTACAAAATGGGTAATTCACAGGACTCAATCGAATGGCAAAGTCACCAAAGAGAGCGAACGGTTCACCAATCCATGGCACAAGTTTCGACCTCACGAAGCCGCCCATGGCGATAGTGAAGCTTATGGGATGCTGGATAACCGACGAAGAAGCTAATAAAATTCACTTACAGTTTCAAAAATCCTGTGTCGCAAACCGCCAAGTCCTATGGAGCGGCATGCTACGTCAGAAAGCCCAGCATTGGGCCGATAAACATGATTTTCAGACATTAACAACGGCTTTGGGTCCGCTGCTAAACCCTTCTGATCCACAATGTCTAAATGGCACAAAGTCTTCAGCAGCACGTGCCAGATATATCCATGGAGCCTCCATATTATTCGCTTGGTTTATCACCTACGGTGACCTAGTCACGGTGCTATCGCAGCCCCCTCCACAGCGATTCCATCCCTCTGGACAATCGTTCTACCAACTGTACGAAGAACCTATCATCAAAGGTAAGATGGATAACCAGGCCGTAAAGAAGATTGTCATAGCCCATCCTACCGTGGGTGCAGCCGTCGACTTCACATATGAAATGTGGCCACATGATGAGCCGTCGCTGTGGACAACCACCTTTGGCATACCGGACATCAAAGTATACTGGAGACAAGTTAAAACTACGAAGCCCAATCATTATTCATATGACTCAGGGGTAGGCTGCGAAGAAACAGGTGAAGCGCTCAGTCACCAACTGAATAATGAGAAGGGGGCACAGTTGCCGCTCAAAGTCACGCAAGTAGCGACATCGATTGCACCCAAAAAGTCGCCAGGCCTAACTCAGGCCACCAAGAAAAAGAAGAAGAAAATGAATAGTAGTGAGAAGGCGGGTACGGTGAAGAAACGGGACGAAGAGGATATTGCGTTGGACCCTCTCAAAGGCAATCCGCCCGTAGGATTAGCAGCGGTGGCCCATTCGACGGGCGTAATTGGACAAAATAAAAGTGCAGAGAGCGAGAAAAGGAAGCGCGAGAAAAAGAAGCGGAAGACATTGGGAAGGAAACAGAGGAAGAAGGAGTTGGAGAGGGGCACTTTGGGACCAAGGCAACAAGCTTCAAATGAGTGAGGGCAGGAAAGGCAATGAGATTGTCAATACTGAATCAAGAACGGGGCAAAACAAGGCAGGGATAAAAAGGAGCTTTTCGGAAAGAAAATTTAGCCGAGCGAAGTAAGTTCATAGTCAAATTGTCCAAAAGCTTGCGAGAAATGCCTCTCGACCTTAGAACAAATGATTAACCTTTGCCGAATTTCAGCTCACCAAATGCTAGTTTATGACTGGCATTCTATCTAATGTTGCGATAGATATCATCATATCTTACCTGATTTTTAACTTACTGAGACCGTTGTGGTGACCATATTGCTGATCGTCAGCTGGCACTCATTTTAATTGTCGGCTGCCAGCCGACGCAAGTAGTAAATTTCAGGGTTCCCCAGGGTGATTGGGTGCAGGATCCAGAGGCAGATTGAAAGCGTTTAGTGACACGAGACTCTGGGTGACGTTCAGTCATATCAAGTAGTGTCATATCAGGTAGTTCACAGACAACACATGCCTACCCGGACACCTCAGCCCATCGTACATATGAGCGAGCCAGTGGATAATGAGATAGCCAAAATAGGGATAGATATCACTCTCTTCAGACTCTGCTCCATTTGATTTCGATCTCCAAACGATTCACCGTTCCTACCCCTAACTTGACTTTATGACCTAACTTTGACCGTACTGCGTCGCTTCAGCACGCGACTGATCGGGAGAAAGATCCAGAGGCAAAGGGCAGCACTCAGTGACTTGCGAGCCACTTTGTTCCAACTGAATGTATCTTGTTCATTCCGCGCGCAACGCCGCTTTACACAAAACCCCCAGTAAGTTTCATATATATGGGAACGACAAAATTCTAACTGATGAATGAACAACTTACCTTATATCGCATAGTAACAAAATGAGATTAGCAGCAGACCAGAAATTATTGTGGCAATGATAATCCCAACTAGTGCGCCTTTGATAAAGAGCCTTCGGGCGTGTTGGAGTTACTGATGCTTAAGTGCCACAAAGAGGCGAATAGAATAAGCTTCTTGGAAAGTGGATTGAGTGGCAGGATATTTCCTGCTTGCCCAGGAGACGATCCAGTGCCGCTGTTATTAATGCTAACTTACGCTCATCCCGAGCCAGGCCGTAAATTACTTCCCCATCCTAGTCGCCGAGAGACATAGACCGGTCAGCCTCGCAGTCAGGCAACTCCGTGAAGAGACCAGGATATCGCGACGCGTATCCTTGAATATCCTCTCTCGACTAGTGTGCCGCATCCTTATATGATTAATTCAGTCTCTAAAGACGTCATTCTGATTGCGCCGGGTTAGATTGAAAAAGGCCGGCGAAAAGGCCGCCAGAGGCAGGATATGAATAACCCGCAAATGCAACACTCACCGAAATCCGTGAAGGGCAGTCAATTAGCATCAGATCCGAGGTCCCTATGGCGTGATAATATAGGATATCTACCGACGCCGTCATAGCCATTACCAGGCATGAAAATCGAAAGGTTGTTGGCCAAACTGACCCTGTTCCCCTCGGGGTCGAGCGAAAAGGAACCTACCCTTGCCAAGAATGGGGGACGTTGAAGGCCCAAGATTGGAATGCATGAAACTCCAGGCGGACAAATATTTCCTTTGATCAGTACTGATATAGATCACTGTAGGTTTCTTGGTCACTGTTCCGTCCCGCCCAAACTAGGGACTTTCCTGAGATTGCCATCATCTCGTACGATACTACCATGAGTAAGTAGTGGGTGCTCAACCGGGCTCGCACGAGCACTTTAAGCCTTAGATAGCCGTTTGCGTACCGTTAGCTAGTTATACATTCTTTGTGACAAAGAATTCTTCGAGAAGAATGGCCTATTATCCGAAGCCTAGGTCGCCAGCTGGTCGTTATCTATTCAACGAGCGTGCTACATGACATGGAGTCGGGCATTCTGTGTTTTTTAAAAGCCTACTCCACAGCGCAGATACACGACCCTCCGTCTGCCTACGATACTCTCCTTGAGAATGTTTTGAAGCACTAGGCGATCGGCTTCTCAGATCCGGCTACGCACCTGCATCCAAAATCTCAACCGAGTTACCCGAAAGGAGACGATTGGGTCCTGAGTTCTTTCACTTAGTAGGCTCACTTGTAGAAGAATAAGTTTGGAGCAAAACCTTTGATACAAGATTGGACTTCGCATTTTTAAAGAGGTTGCCACAACAACTAGTCTGTACTTTCCTACTCGGGTTTGCTGAGGGAACTTGGTGTGATTGACTTACTCTCGCTTGCCACTTTCTAGATCGATATTTGGACTGTTAAGGTTGTAGAAAGTTAACGAACAAGCCAGTCGCCCAGACGTCAAAGATGGCAGGACTTGGTAAGATATCCTATAGTTATCTTTTGCCTTGTTGACATGTGATATAAGATTATAGACGATGGGTTGCTCTCTAACAATTCCATTTGTTCCGAGTCATGGCATTTGATCACCAACTAAGAAAAAATAGTGTCATCTCCATCGCATCGCTCCCTTTGGCTTCCGCAAACGATGGCAATGAAAGCTAGAACCCCCTAAAGGAGGGCTAGCAAAAGGTTGCGTTTCTAACAAATGGAGACTGAAAGAATACAAGGCCCATGCGCCTCGAAGATAGAGCAAGTGACCCCCTCACTCCCCTCTTCAGCCGTGTTAAATGGTGAGCACTCCCATGATTCAGCTAGTCAAGCTCGGATGAAGTCATTTGACATGTCCTCAACTTGAGATCACGACGAATCCACATTCATGCTTGGATTAACCCTGAGGAGAGGCATTGAATGTTAAGGCAAACCCGAGTAGGTATATAATGAAGTCGCCAGTCATTTTAGGACACTTAGTAATGAAATAGAAAGATGGGCTAGCTATTTTCTTGTAGGACGGTGTAAATTGGATTTTGGTAGAACCTGTATCTTCTTTCAGGCAGCCGACTAAATCGGCCCTTCGTAGGCTATATTACCGGTCGTATAACGGATATAGTACCCCGATGCTGGAGGCAATTGCGAAACTGCTACTGTAGATAAGCGTGATAGAAAATATTAGTACTCTTCTCTATGACTACCCTACATCAAACCTTGTTATTCAAGGCTCATTTGGCAAGCAGTTTGCGGCTTCTGTAAAGTTACTCAACTTACCTAACATGAACTCTCAAAGTTGGCATGGGTCCTCGTGTAAGAAACGCGCCGCATTTTTAGTTTCTGTTAAACGCGCCCAAACTGGAAGTGCGACGCATTTCCGCTCCACATACTTGAGTAGGGGCACAAGCCTCCCTCAGGCCGTACAATATAGGAAATGCACCGCACTGAGCCTTTGGATGACACTGCCGAGAAGCGCGCCTTGTTAATAACGAGAGCCATTCGCTAAACCATGGAGGAAAGAGAGGATGAAAGGGATATCTCGCCCCCAGCGACTGGCCCATTACCTGTCCAACGTCTTGGCTGTGATCCGGAACTTCTCCCCGGTAGCCCGGACCCACAGCCCCCTCGTTAGCGCTCAAACAAACCCACCGACACCACCGCTTTTAGAAGGTAGGTGTGGGTAACCTTGTCGTAGCTCCAAATGTCAATTCTTGTCACAAATACTCGCCAGATGTTGCTTCGAGCACATCTGAGAGTCCCTGTGCTTTAGTTGTTGATATTGGTAATGAAATAGATGTTTTCCAGGGTTGAACAATGTTTCGCATTGTTCTGGGTTAAGTCTCCTGTGCCTGTTGGTTCTTGCAGTCTTTGAAGTTAGGTACAGTAGTTTGTGTATGGCTTTCTACCTCACCCCACTCTGGTTCCTCTCTCTGGCCAATCATAGCCTTAGAACCCGACAAGGGTTTCTTCTTTCAGTGAAATTGGGACGGACAATAGGGATGTAGTGAAATAACTAATATAGATGACCTAGCAACGTGCACGGGCCAGTTGCGTTGTATCCTGTCATGTTATAGGGATAAGAGTGTGTGCACGGACAGGACTGTTATCGTGCACGGACCAGTTTTGTTGTATCCTGTCATGTTACCACCACGACTGCGTACAGTAGGCATTGGCAGAGTGCTATACAAGGTTTTTCTTTGTAACTATAATTAATTTCTTAAGAATTCAAAGCTAGACAGCTGTGTACTAAATGGACGCTGGAAGAGCTAAATGTAAATAACGTATCTAGCTCTCAGCCCTATATCCATAAATAGATAATTAACCTAGCGCGATATATAATAGTTACTTAATGTATAATATAATAATTTATATAACGTACGTGATAAGCGAGCGTTACATACAAGCGAGTGTTACAAAAATCCCTCAACCTACAGCATTTCCACTTTATCAATTGATTCTCAACCACCTAATATGTCTGAGTTTAATAATGAAGCTAATATCCTTCTCGCACTTCGAGCCCTTCAAAACAACCCAAAATTAACTCTCCGACGCGCCGCAAAGATCTATAAAGTTGATCCTATGAAACTATGGCGCCGGCAGCAGGGCATTCTTTCTCGACGCGATACCACGCCTAAATCACGGAAACTATCTGATCTAGAAGAACAGACTATTATCCAGTTCATTATCGACCTAGATTCGCGAGGATTTCCTCCGCGGCTGCGTGGTGTTGAAGAAATGGCCAACCGATTGCTCGCAGACCGCGACGCGTCACCCGTCGGCAAGCGCTGGGCTTCTAACTTCGTGAGGCGACATAAAGAGCTTAAGACGCGTTTCTTTCGTAAATACGACTACCAGAGAGCCAAATGTGAAGACCCGACCGTTATTCGCAATTGGTTCAGGCTCATAGAGAACACAATCGCCAAGTACGGCATCCGATTAGATGATATCTATAACTTTGACGAGACTGGCTTTATGATGGGCATGATTGCAAGCGGAATGGTTGTTACAGGTGCAGAAAGGCGTGGACGACCGAAATCAGTCCAGCCTGGAAATCGGGAATGGGTTACAGTCATTCAGGCGATCAATGCGGAAGGCAGGGCGATCCAGCCGTTTATCGTTGTTGCGGGCCAATATCACCTTGCCAACTGGTACCAAGAAAGCAACCTCCCGGGCGATTGGGATATTGCATTGAGCGTAACTGGATGGACCAATAACCAGCTAGGTCATAGCTGGCTAAAGCACTTTGATCGGTCTACATCTAAGCGAATACTTGGTC
>NJCR01000182.1:0-37707 GCA_002234235.1 Fusarium hostae | reverse complement strand
CAGGCTAGGGATCATTTGTGTGAGGATTTTGATGAATTTGGTGGTAAAAAATCATCTAGCTGTCTGACGTGAACTTCACGTACCCCGCAGGTACTAGCGGGGTTAGTCAGCAAAGTGGGGCGAGTGACACCATGGACGGCTTGTGCCACTCAAAGAGATAAGCGAATCTAAACTGCAATCCCCTTCCGAGAAACGACCTGCAGCAAGCACCCAACTAATCCGAAAATCAGTTCGGAGCTGCTGCATCCTTCCTTACGGCAAACGGGTAATCCACATAACCCTCAACATCGCTGGTATAGAACGTCTCCCTCTTGTACAGATTAAGTTCCAAGCCCTCCTTGATTCTATAAACCAAGTCCGGATTCGCCAGGAAGTTTCTCCCAAACATGACCATGATCTCCTTATCTGGATGTTCTTGGTCAAGGAGCCTCTCCGCGTCCTTCAGTTTATACCCGCCGGCGACGAGATATGGGCCCTTCCAGAGATCATAGGCAAAGTCAAGTTTCTCACCGCTATTGTTTTGACAGTCATGGCTGCCCGTGATGCGCGACTCGATCAAGTGTAGATAAGCCAAGTTCAGACGGCTGGCCTTGTTGATAATGTCTGTGAACTGAGGGATTGGATCTTTCATGCGCATGCTCTGGAAGGTACTCCATGGACTGAGACGAATACCGACACGTTCTGGACCGATGGCTTGAACAACACGGTCCAGGATCTCAGTGATGAGGCGAGATCTGTTTTCAATGCTGCCGCCGTACTCGTCGTCGCGCTGGTTACTGACATCTTGAAGGAATTGATCAAGAAGATAGCCGTTGGCCCCGTGTATCTCAACACCGTCGAAGCCGGCTTTGATCCCATTTTCGGATGCAGTCACGAATGCCTGTGCCATTTCATGAATCTCTTCCAGGGTCATCTCTCGGGGCTGAGCGGGACTGCCTTCAATGGGGATTGCACTAGGGCCGATAATGTCGATTCCTTCATCTTTCGCAACTTCAACAGTCGCAGCGCGACCCATTGCGAACAGTTGCAAAAAGATGAAGCTACCATTGCGGTGGACCTCTTCAGTAATCTCTTTCCAGGCATCGACCTGTTCCTGGTTCCAGATTCCAGGCGTTCTAGCGAACCCTCCACCGGCAGCAGGAGAGACAAGTGTTCCCTCTGTGATGATGAGGGTTCCAGGGATGGAAGCGCGTTGGCCGTAGTATTCTTTCATAAGGGCGTTGGGAACACGATCAGGGCTTGCCCGGAGTCGTGTGAGAGGGGCCATGCCAATGCGATGTTGGACTTTGATGTTGCCGATTTGCATGGGCTGGAAAAGGCGTGAATCTGACATTGTGACTGGGACTTATTGAATTTGTATCGAGTGTGGGTGATATGAGTTGAAAGCTGTTTTCTGAAGATGGACAGATGTCGAGATCTCCCAGTCGTCCGTGCTGCTCTTTATATCTCGAGGCTGATGACAAACAACAGGTTGCAATTGTTCCATCGTCGCATTACAGGCTTATAAATCTTTCTAAAGGAACAATAGAACTTTGATGAATATTTAATTTCAAAGCGAGATTTCAAGCTTATCATACGACCTTGTTACAACTTTTCAAGATATGGAAATGAGGTTGTTCTCGATGCAGCAACAAGATACTTCCGAAATAGGAAACGAGATGTTGCCAAATGTAGTTTAGCTGATCTGCACTAGGGAAATGTGGGTCTTGCTCGGGACGATTTCTAAGCATCATCAAGCTTACGGTGAGAGTGAGAGTGAGACGCGACCAAGGTGCCAGCTCTTCCAACCTGAATGGCGCCATAACACTTGCCACAAACGCCTAGTCAGAGCTCTGCAAGGACCAAAACAGTATGTGGTGTCTTACTGAGCCAATCATTCTGCTAACTATTAGTAGTGACGCACTTTCAGTTCGTCTCCGTGCAGGCGACGCCAGATAAGACAAGTGACAAGGCTGTCAAGCGCCTCGCTCGATCACATGCGGTGAAACAGGCATTACAGAGAAAACGACAATTACAGCAAGCTTCCATGCAGAATTTTCATGTAAAGACAGTAGAAGATGAATGGCAACAAACGAGAAGTGTTCGCAAGGGCCACTGCGATAAGCGCATAATTCCGTCGCCCGCTTCGCTATCTGCAGGTCTGCTTGATCCGTTCCAAAGCCTTGCCGTGGACTCCAAACGACTCCAAATCTTACTGAACGATTGTAAGTCCCTTTTATGGTGTTCCATATCCTGACTTCTTTAATAATATGGCCTAGTCCATGCGCGACAAGCCCCCGAACCTGTCTTTAGTGTTGAAGACGACTTTCAGAACTTTCAATCGGTATTCGGATCTGGGCTTGTTGATCTCGCTCTCTTAAATGCTGTGATGCTGTCCTTGGCTTTCACCGCAAATGGCGGAGTCATTAATAAAGAGTGCCTGATATACCGGGGCAAAGCGATTCAATATATTAGGGAAAGAATAAGTACGGCCGACAAAGCCGTTTCGGAGTCAACTATTGGCGCTATACTGCTATTAGTCGGCGTTGAGGTAAGATATTCGGGTCTGTCAGTTGATAGTATACTTATACTGACCGAATAGGCACGGCTTGGCACGGCTTCTCAAGTCCAACTTCACATGGGTGCAATACAGTACCTCCTCAATGCATGTCAACCAGTCGCAGTGAATCTAACTCAAGGTATAAAACGCGCCATATTCTGGTATGTATATTTGCAAAGCCCAAATCATCCTCTTACTCTTTGACAGGCAGGACTTGAACTCGTCAATCATGGTGGGCTCAAAGCGCATAGTCGACCATACAACTTTTACCGAACTCCAATGGCAAAGAGACTCGATAGCTCCAGACTTCTTTGAGCTACCAGCAGGCTTTCAGATACGGTCTCACCTATTCAGCCAAGAATTCCTGGATATAGTGAGAGATATCCATGCTCTGCAATGCATCAGAAATATTCATCAGCGTACTGGCCGTAAATTCTCATCGGTAAATATCAACTGTCACACTGCATCTATACAGTCTCGGCTCCAAGCCCTCCCAAACACTTGCCCGATATCCAAGGCCTGCCACCTTGCAGCGTACATGTGTTCAGTAATGTTGTGCTGCAAAGTTTGGTGCGCTTTGGTTATTCCCGT
The DNA here is from genome assembly GCA_002234235.1 of Fusarium hostae. Lineage (NCBI taxonomy): Eukaryota > Fungi > Ascomycota > Sordariomycetes > Hypocreales > Nectriaceae > Fusarium > Fusarium hostae. The sequence continues at coordinate 34,577 of NJCR01000182.1, read as the reverse complement.
AAGTACCCCCATGCCGCCTTTGGAAGCATTCGCTAACTTGGCAGTCTAATGTTACTGCGCAACTTCTCAAAGAACTTGAAAAAATTCGTTATGAGCCCGTATGGGACGAGAATGCGGACTTGTTGCTTTGGCTTACATGCATTGGCGGAGTCTTTGCTCCAGATGGGCCTGTACGTTCAGGTTACACCGCACTTTTGGATTCGACGACTTTCGAAAGACCCAGCTTACACTGCTCATGGTCTGATACAAGCGAGATACTGAACCAGTTCATTTGGTCGGACTTGGCTTTCGAATCTGCTGTCAAGAAATTTCTGGAAAAGAGCTCAATGCAAACCTGATGTTCAACAAGCACGTCATTTAAATGCAAACTACGATGGTAGATTGATCGATTAGAAAGCAAGCCTGCCCATTGAAGCAATGTTCTGGGAAAGACCTTATCCACAGCAAGATGGGGTTGAGGTCGAACTGTTAGTCAATGCACGTATTTTCGATGGAATTGTTAACAGATTGCTAAGCGTTTAACGTTATGAGGGGCCATTTGCTCAACATGACGTCACCGTGCTTCTTTTGACGTCTTTGATATCTCAGCAATTGAGATTCTATAAGTCTTCTAACCTGACCTATTCTCAAAACATCATTAAGATCTATCAAAACCAGACTAGAAACTCCTCTTTACGAACTGATGAAAATGGCTGCAAAGAACGTCTTTATGTAAGGTCCCTCTCAATGTCACCGTAAGCTGACGCTGACCCCCGACTTAGTACAGGCACCACCGGTTTCATTGGAGGTGATGCATTCTACACCTTGCATAAAGCGCATCCTGATTGGAAGTATACCATCCTTGTCCGAAGTGAAGATAAGGGAAAAGATGTGCAGAAGCAATATCCTGACGTGAAGTTGGCTATTGGATCTTTGGATGACTCGAAGGTCATTGAGAAGGCGGCTTCTGAGGCCGATATTGTTATTCGTGAGTATAAGCTATGCCGACTTTTCTCTTTCATAGTACTAACGGACTTAGATACCGCTGATAGCTCTGATCACCAAGGTGCTGCAAAGGCCATCGCTGCTGGCCTGCGATCTACCCACTCAAGCTCAAACCCCAGTTACTGGACTCATATCAGCGGTACAGGAATTCTGTGCTGGTATGACATGGACAACAAGCGATACGGAGAAGGCCCTCTTCCTGAGCAAGCCTACAACGATCTGGAGGGAGTCGACAAGGTCACTTCTCTTCCCGATACCGCTTTCCACCGAGATGTCGACAAGATTGTCCTCGACGAAGCAGCCAAGGATCCCAGCGCAGTAAAGGTCGCCATCGTCTGCCCTCCTACTATCTTCGGAACCGGCCGAGGACCTGCCAACCAGCGAAGTCGCCAAATCCCTGGCTTGACCGAGACAACTCTCGAAAAGGGCTTCGGTCCCATCATTGGCGCCGGTGAGACAGAATGGGACAACGTGCACGTTCATGATCTCTCCAACCTCATACTCCTCCTCTCCGATCGCGCAGCTTCATCGGAGAAACAACCCGACGAGCAAGAAATCTGGGGTCCGAAGGGTTATTTCTTCGCTGAGAACGGTAAACATAAATGGAGTCAGATTTCCGCTCTCATCGCCAAGGAAGCTAAGAAACAGGGCGTTATTGATAGTGAGGAGACCAAGGTATTGGATGTCGATGAGGCGCAGAAGAAGTTGGGATTCCAGGCTCTTTCGTGGGGATTGAATAGTCGTGGTGAGGCAAAGAGGGCGAGGAAGTATCTTGGTTGGAAGCCGGTGGGTGAGAGTTTGGAGGAGTGGATTCCTGAGTCGGTGCAGATTGAGGCTAAGCGACTGAACAAGGCTTAAATGACGCGAGGACAGTCATGTTGTTCTTGGAGCGTTTGGATATGGGTTCTGCGACGTTATCGATAGTAACTAAAGCAAAGTCACTTACACCATGAATCTAGGCCTTCCAGTTTGTTAATGCAGGGCATATGTCCAATATGTCTCCCTTCCAATATTCCGCCCCTCGGCCAAGATGAGATGGCATAACTTTCACGCTGATTCAGTGCGACGCTCTTACACTCATGAAGGAAATGTATGTACCCTCGTCGTGAGACAGGTAAACGACGGAGAGCGTTACCAGTTACCAGGCCGAACGTGGGAACGCGGAAATATCGTGTAGTTTGTGGAGCATAGCAAACCTGCTGGTAAACTTCTCAAGCGTCTTTTTCAGCGAAGAACTGACGGCGGCCGCTGCGAGACACCCCAACACATATTAGGATTTTTTACACCTCAAAGGATACAGATATGGGGACATGCGTGTCTTGTCACAAACGAAAACAATCAAGGTCACGTAATATCCATCGCTGGGTGCCATCACTGGCGAATACAGCCTGAGACAAGTCTGCGTGGCAGCGCTTGCTGTCGATTAGTGACATCGCGGCTCAAATTGCCGACTCGAAATTAGGAGTTCATCAAGTCGTGGACGCCCTAGCTTACTTCAAGCTTTTGGCTTGATGGAAGTTTCCGAGACGTGCGGCATTTACAATGGTCTTTTTCCACTACTTGTTCTCCTAAATACAGGTCAGCGCTTAAGGCTGAACGAAACGATTGACCCCGCGACCTTTCGTTCTCGATCAGGCCACGAGGCTGAATATCAGTGAAGGGTCGGATCTGTAGGAAAGAAGCCACAGGCAGCCACTATCACACGTCTAGACCCTGGGTTTACATGGCTTTTGAGACATATTCTCCACGCGGAATGTGATTCCGGGGCCGGCATGTCCCTAGCTCCTGCATAAGCTCATGGCGTGTAAACTATCACCTCGTCGCTGTTTGGACTATAGTCAAGAAGATCACACCATTACTAAATCGCTGTTTGTTTATACTTTACCCTCATTTGTCTTCAAGCCAATGTGAAATAAAGACTGGCCATTGGCTTAAATAGTTCCCTGGTGCCATGTGAACCAGGCATGTCTTGATGCAGAGCAAGCCCTCGTGCTCAACCGCCACATGTTACACAATCATTTCCCAAATCACAAATTGGGACAAGGGCTTGCCTTCAGAACGTCGTGTTAATACCTCTTATGCACTGAAAGGGTATTCAAAGGTCGAAACATTTGAGAATCTGGCTGGCTGAAGACAAATCTTGACGTTCTAGATGTCGCAGTATCTGGTCAGGAGTGTTCTGAGTCTCATTCTCATGCAGACAATTGAGTAAATTCTCGTACGATCTGTTCAACGCTGAAATTATTATTCATACATGGCCTGCTGTCGTAGAACTCTACCACTCATTTCTTCCCAGCAGATAGCCTGCCAGGTTGTAACAACAACCACGATTATAAAGGAGGACTGCTCCCATCGCATTCGAATCAATAAAATCATCTCATCATTTCTCATTCAACAATCATACTTTATCCTGAATCATCATTCATTTACTTTTAGTCATCATGTCGACTCCTCTCATCGGTCTTGGGCAGGTCTTCACTGCAGCTCCACTCTCATCAGGCAACACCAACACTGCTACGCTTCTCCAGAGTGTCAAGAATGGTCTGACTGGCGGCCAAGGCACAACTGAATACTTTAACCTCATCAACAACATGGCGCAGGTCTACCAGCAGCTCAAGAACGACGGCCGTAAGGCCTGGATTCAGGGCACTGATGCCAACAATCTTCCCGTCTTCTACGTTGAGAGCACTGATAACATATCTGGCAAAGTCTTCTTCAACAAGATCAGCGTTAACGGCCTCGACTTCGACGACAACGGCAACGTCAAAGTTAACGGTACCACGACTGTCATAAATGGTGTTACGTACCAAGGTATTGGCGTTATAACTAACACAGCTGGATGGAGTGACTATGACTTCTCCGGGACCTCTTGGTGGCTCGGCGTTGGTATTGTCGGGTCCTTTGCCTTAAAAGAGATCTACACCGCTCTTGAAGGCACCATTCAAGCTGTGGCGAATGTTCAGGCGGATGTCATCCAGAATATGGCCGACAACCCAGAAGCTGCTGAGGGGGGAGTGGAGGAGCAGGCAGCAGAGGAGGAAGAGAACTCGATCGGAAACGAAAGCATCAGCACTGAAGCTAGCGAGGGTGTCGCCATCGCAGAAGTTGTAAGTCAACAAGAGATGTACGCAACTGAAGATCCTGCTAACCTCTACTTTAGGAGGAAGAGGGTGCTATAGAATGGGGTGGGGCTTTCCTCGAAGCAGGCATCGTTCTTGCCATCATCTTTGTGGTTCTATCATTTGTTCTGCACAACACGTTCCATTACGTGAGAGTCTGGAACTTGACAAGGTACAAGCTTGTCTGGGTAATCAAATTTGACCAGAGCCAGATCACGGACGAGGGCCAGCTCGTCATTGGTCCTGTTCATTTCAACCCGGACAACAGTATCAAGGACTACGAGCCGATTCTTCCCTTGAACAGTACTCCCGCTCCTCCTGGTGTCAAGCCTCCACCCACTGCGCAATTCGCAGACATGAACATCAACTCCAGCAGTCAGTTTGCTGGCATTGGGTATGTTCTCCAGTACCAGCTGCAGGATCCAGCATCTGGCCAGACCGTATACACCGGCACCGCCTATTTCGACCTCCCATTTGGTGCTGATAACTCTACCAACGTGACTTTCGATCCAGTTTCGAATCTACAGGAATGGTATGACGATAAATCTGGCAACAACAAGAGTACACTTGCCAGCACTACAACACCTGATGGAAAGGTCACCTTCTTCACCACTTTTGACTACCTTAGTGGCAAGCACACTGTTCCTCAGGTACCCAAGGGATCCCCTACTAGCCAGTACTACTACCAGTCCCTTGTCGCATTTGTTGAGAATGATCTTCCATCGGCTTTGCAGACTGTACCAAAGGCTCTCCCAACCAAGCTGCTCCCGGTGAGCCCACTGAACGGCGTTCATCCCAAGATTCGAAGACGTTTGTTTGGCAGACACGGAAATGCTGACAAGGCCAAGAAGGTCTAGGTGTCTTTCGTTTGTCCAGAGGTCGAGAAGTGAGATGACTCTACTTCTTCAACATTCTATGGTCACATTTTGATTGATAGCTAGGGGAGGCAGGAGAACTTAGGACCTTTATCCTAAATGACAAAATGACTTAGGTAAGTTTAGGATAACTTAGTGGGTCTTTAGACTAGGTATTTCTGACACCTTAATTTAAGGTCAGAAGTTCTCTTACTCCCTCGAGATAGTTAAAGCTTATCATATCTCAACAATTTATTTCTGAGTACCTTTTGGAAAACTGCCGCTCCTGTCACGTAAGAATTAAGGCGAGATACAGAGCCTTGCGTTGTCCACCTTACTGTGCCTTGCCCTCAACAGCAACAGACCAAATCTGCTGAACACATCGAAGTCCAGCTTCAAAAGCACCTTGAATCCATCCATGAGTAAAGCTAGCCTGTTCACCTGCAAAGAAAACTCTATTCTCCCAATCAGGCTTCTGCATGGTATCCAAGAACTTGGTCTTCTGCATTGGACCGAAGTAGCAAAAGGCACTTCCACCGGCCAGCTCATCGGCAGGGAAGACTTGCGACGCTCCAGCTTCGAGAAGGTCAAGCGACTTAGCTCCGGGAAAGATTCTGTTCAGATTCTCAGCGGCAATCTGGATACGTCGTTCGGGGGAGAGGGCTCCGAGAATGGTGGCATCTTGTTCAAAGGTGTATGCTGCCATGATGACACCACGGTTAGAGTGTTCGAACTGGCTGTTGTCTTTTGTCTTCGGAAACATGGTGTAGCGGATGGGAAGGTCGCTGACGAGACCACCATCCAGGCCTTGACCCTCCTTAGTGAAAACTTCCTTCCACCATCTCTTCTTGTACTGGAGGAGAATCTTGGTTACTTCCACGTAGCGAACGTCGCGAACTGCCATTTCCTGCATGGGAACGAAAGGCTTTGACTTGGCAATTGTTCTCTGCGCAGTATATGGGATGGCGAGGATGAGATAGTCTGATTTGATAGACTTTCTGAGGCTGTTGGCAGTGACTTCGTATGTCACCTTGACCTGGGGCTGGAAGGGGACCCGGGGGCATTTCTGCTCAACTTCGCCGATCTCGGTGACTCGAGCACCGTAGATGATATCATCAACTAATGAGTCTATGATAAGAGTATGTCAGCAACAGTTCATGCAAGTCATATCTAATTGACGACTTACGTTTTCCTCTTTCCGTAGAAACAAAAGCGTTGGGCACGGCATCCATTCCCTGTTGGAGCTGCTCCATACCAGCCTGGTCACCGCCCTTGTTGCTTGACAGAAAGGCGTCCTTGAAAGACTCAATAAACCCGTTCTCGAAGACGACGTGAGCGTTGCCAAGATCATAGAGGTTCAAGGCATCTTCAGTCCACTTCGCGACATCGGTCAAGTAAGATCGCAGAGTGTACTTGTCAAACTCTTCGGTAATAGCAGCATACGCTTTCTTGACTGCTTCGATGTCGTACTTCTCTGGAACCTTAGGGACCTTGGCTTCGTGCTTGTAGACTTCCCAGAAACGCTTCACTACTGGCTTCACCGCATGCGTGAAAAGGTCATCACAGGTCTTGCCCTTCTCACACTCGCGAAGGCCAGGGAAAAGATCAAGGAGCTTTCCATCACGATCCTTCAAGAGGCTATTGAAATGATCGTAGGTAATCGTCTCACCATAGCCGGAGATGTAGATGAACTTGTTCTTCATCTCGAAGTTAAAGAGATCTTTTTTGAGCCCGAAATCTTCGATGTATTGGTGCAGTAAGTAGTGATTTCGTGGAATGCGCATAGCACCGCCCTCGCCATGAAGTCCACGAGCAAGGGTTGGCTCTCGGAAGGTCTTGACTCGACCGCCGACTCGTGAAGAAGCTTCAAGGATCGTGACTTCGAAACCAGCTTTCTTCAGTTCGTAGCCGGCGCACAGACCAGAAACTCCGGCTCCGACAATAGTCACCTAACTTTTGGTTAGGCTGATGGAAAAGAAATGCAACTGGAATGCGCACTTACTGTCGGACTTCCGGGAAGTTCCTCGCCTGGCTTTCTAGGGCCGTTCGCTATAAGGGAGAGCAGAACTTCTTGAAGTTGCACAGCCTCATCAGGGATCTCGCGATCACGGTGGCCGATGTTCCCCTTCACTCGATGGAATAGTTCTTCAGAGCCAGTTCCATCCTCCTCCTTGCATTCAATGAAATATTTGAGAAGGGGGATAGTACTCTCCGAATGGATCTCATGGGTCAAGAACTCGAGTCTGTCGAGGTTCGAAGATGCGGCCATTGTTCTTCTCAGTGTACTATACTATGGTGTTGTGTTTGAAATAGTTTCAACTTACAGCGGCAGCTCTTGATGTTCATAAAAGTCTCTGTTATTACACATGAGAAGTGGTAGTGAGTCGGTGTGTTACCAGGTGACCCATGAATCATTGGCGGCGCCACGCAAGTGGCTGGCTGAGATTCCAGTATTTGCTATCACATTACTCTCAATCACAAACATATATACACAGAATGATAATAAGTCATCACATTGCATGCGCCACAAAATTCACATAGGCTTGAAAGCTGAACGGTATGTGATAGAGAATAAGCACGTGGCGTTCTAGACCCGAGTTTCATTCAGCGTAGCCTGAGTTGTCAACTCGGTGGCTGGCTGAGCATACTCGTCCAATGAAGACTCTCATTTCGCAGGTCACAGTTCCAGACTCAATGCCAGACTTTCTTTGCATCAGCTTATTTTCTTAGCCGAATGATCTGCGAGCGAAACGTAGGCAAGCCCATAGAAGGATGGCGATAGCTATTCTTAAAACGTGAGCGCTTGCCCCAATTCAGTAGTCTAGACCTTGAGTTGTTTGCCACCAATCCTGTACGCCATTTGAACAGGAGCGGTGAGAACTTGGGTACCATTGATCTTTTAGCTGAGCTTCGAGAGCGAGACTATCGTTTTGTTTGATATGGTGTCTCGGTCATTATTTAACAGTGGAGGACTTGCTCCGGATTGAATTGGCTTATCTTATCCGAAGCAACTCAATTTAACTATCTTATCTTATCTTATCGACGATAAGGTCTCCCAAACTCAATCTCAAGCAAGTGTACTTCAGTGTAATTCACTGGCTATTGTAGAATTTTTCCTGTCAATAGAATAAAAACTCTAAAATACCCAGTAAATGGCATGCTTTAACAATTAAGCGGCCTGCTAGTTATATTTCACTCATGCTAGGTCAATATGTTTTATCCAACGTCTGCCACTCATTAGTTCCCAGCTCCACATCTTTAAGCAGCATTCAATTTTCACTGTATAACTCTTTTGTACAGATAGTGTTTTTCACAAGGCACTAACATCCATGGAGCTATGTCTATAGTATAATCTTATAGTCATTTGATCCTTTCATCTCAGTTTTATGTCAATTGTTTTATTCAATCGATGTGGTAACGCGTCAATTGATCCTCAACGTACGTTACACCTTAAGTTACCCTGTATCTTTTCAGTATAAGAGGGATGACTAATGGGTTGGGGGACATGGGTGATTTTCATGCCAATTAAGCGTGCGAGTTAGCTACGATCAACTCGACATTTATCTGCATATTCTTTCCCTTTTCGCGTTGATGATCTGAGAATTCAGTAGTCAATTGCCCGGAGCAACGACCTCCGACCGTTCTCCCGCTGCCGGTTCAATGCCCCCATCGGCTCCGTTTCCCCCGAACCAAGAACATTGGTGACGCTCAAGTGCGGGGATTTACCCTCTAACCAAACCGGGTGTAAATACCCCACGGCACGTTAACGAATCTGGGGTAGATCCGGGGTAAAAAACCCGCAAACGCGCAGCGGGCATCGGCCCAAGTCTCTCCCACAAGCAAGTTTTGGGGTTCATCTTGGCTGATGAATGGTACGAGTTCCTCGGCTCATCTACCGGAGCGAGAATGTCACTACCAACCTTGGCCTTCAACCCCACAAAGTCAAATTGATAGATATAAAGGACTGTGGAGTCGTCAAAACGAAACACAAACACCAGACTCAACCAGCTTCACTTTCAAGTCTGCTTCTTTCGAGATATTCCAAAATGTCAAAGCAAGCTACCGAAGAAACTCACATCCCCGACGCCGACGCCAATGACTTTCAAGGTCTCGTCCTCAACGATGTCATTCCCCGCGATCGCAAACCGTGGTACTCGGACTGGACATTATGGAAGCTCAACCTCCTCCTCCTCAGCGGTCTTTTAACTCAAACTGCCACTGGTTTTGACGCGAGTATGCTCAATGGAGCGCAGTCGCTGCCTCAATGGCAGGAATATTTCGGCGAACCCAAGGGAACGCGTCTTGGAGCTATGACGTTTGGCCCTAACGGTGGTGTTCTCATTTCGATCCTTATTTCTTCCCAACTCTGCGATTGGCTTGGACGAAGGAAGCCGATTTTCATTGGATCGGTTATTATCATTGTTGGTGCGATTGTCCAGACTTGCTCATATAATTATGGCATGTTTGTTGCTTCTCGCTTCATCATTGGTTTCGGTCTCGGTATTGTTTCCACTGCGGCGCCACCTCTTCTCTCCGAAGTGACATACCCGACACACCGTGGAAAGATTGTATCTTTCATGATGGTATCCTGGCCACTTGGTGCGATCATTGCTGCTTGGGTTACATACGGAAGCTTCCAGATGCAGAGCTCTTGGGCATGGCGTCTTCCCAGTCTTCTTCAGGGTTCCTTCTCTGTTGTTCAGGCCGCGTTGGTCATGTTTGCACCAGAGTCTCCTCGATGGTTGATCTACAAGGGGCGATACCAGGAAGCCATGGATATCCTGGTCAAGTGGCATGGTTACGGGGATCCCAACTCACGATTGGCCCGCTTCGAAATGGCTGAAATTACAGCGACGCTCGAGATTGAGAAGATCCAGAAGAAGTCACGCTGGGCCGAATGGATCTCTACTCGAGGCAACTGGCATCGATTCTTCCTGGCGCTGTACATCCCCGCCATGTTGCAGTGGTCTGGCAATGCCCTAACCTCTTACTATCTCTCCAAGGTCCTCAACTCGATCAACATCACCGACCACAAGACCCAGCTTCTTCTCAATGCGGGTCTACAGATCTGGGGCTTCCTTTCAGCTGTTGTCTTCGCTACAATGATTGATAAGTTCGGTCGACGAAGGCTCTTCCTCGTCGGTATGTCGGGCATGGGTATCTCATACATCATCTGGACAATCTGCTCTGCCCGCAACCAACAGGAGAACTTTGAACATATAGGCTACGCAGGTGCAGTCTTGGCTATGATCTTTGTCTTCTCATTCTGGTATCATGCCTGCTCTCCCATTGGAGCTACATACATCATGGAGGTCACGCCGTACTCGCTCCGTGCAAAGGCATCTATGCTTTACCAGCTTACGGGTAACCTGGCGGGTGTGTACAATGCCTTCGCTAATCCTGTTGCTATGGAGGCCATTGCTTGGAAGTACTACATCGTTTGGTGTGTTGCTATTGCGGTTCACTTGACCTTGATTTACTTCTTCTTCCCCGAGACCAAGGGATATTCCCTTGAGGAGGTGGCGGAGATCTTCGATGGTCCTGATGCTCCTGTCGGTGCGAATGCAATTGGACAGAAGAAGATGGATGACATGGCGATGCATAAAGAGTAGAGTGCTGGTATACTTGAGCATTGGAGGAGGAATATGAGGTAGAGAGGAAACGGATTGAGTATTAATGAAGCTATTATACATAGCCCTGTGACTACTATCGCCACATTGAATATGAAGTGACACCAACATTACCCAAAGACTTCCCCAATAGTTACACAACAAAAGAAAGAGTTCCAACAGACAGCTTCAAAGATCATCCCACTTCTCCAATAGATCAACCCATAAACTACACTTTACAGTGCCTCAGCAACATTGTTGAAGAGTGAATCGTTGAGACACTCAATGATGGAGTTGCCATTAGTCAAGCCCGACGTGAGACAAGTAGCCGTCGTACCGACGGCGAATGGTCCAAGAGCAGTCACGCAAAGAGGAAGGTTGACGGCAAGTTGAAGAGCCGAGTTTCCAGCCAGGTTGAGGCAAGGCTCTGGAAGTGACGTGATACATTGCTCAGAGAGAGCGTCTTCGAGACAGCCAACAACCGTCTCACCCAACGTGTTGGAGCTGATGAGGTCGGTACCCAAGCAAGTCGCGACGTTACCAACGGCGAAGCCACCAAGTGCGGCTGTACAAACGGGGATGGCGGCGATGAGAGCGAGACCGTTGGTGTTGGCGAGGTTCTGGCAGGGTTGAGGAACAGAGGCACAGATTGGCTGAGGAGTGGGCGTAGGCGTTGGTTCAACACAGTTATCGGCTCCAGTGATAGTCCCTGTGCCAGACCTAAAGCCAAAAGCAATTTCAAGACATTCAACAATGCTAACACCAGTAGTAGAAGACCCAATTGATCCGGTAGCGAGACAAGTAGCAGCACTTCCAGCAGCGAAGGGACCAAGCTGAACGGCACAGGTAGCGACATTAGCCACAAGCGCGAGACCATTAGAGTTGGCGAGATCCGAACAAGACTCGGGGAGAGTTGTGATACAGCGACCCTCCAAAGCAGTGAGGATACAGTTGGCGATGCCTGAACCAGCAGTAAAGATTGAGATTGTTGGAAGGCAGGTGAGCACGTTGCCGGCTGCGAAGGGGCCGAGTGCAAGGGTGCAGGATGCGACGACGGGGATGAGGGCAAGGCCGGTGGTCGTTGGGAGAGCTGCACAGCCTGCGGGGAGGGCGACGTCGCAGAAGGGTTGGACGCTGGCTGTGGGAATACACTCTGATGCGGAGGATGATTGGGGCTCGGGAGTAGTTGGGCTGGCGGAGGAGCTGGTGGGCTCGGCTGAAGAAGTTGGGGCTTCGGTTGTAGCAGGTTCGGCGGAAGTCTCTGCGGCGGATGAGGTGATCTCGGCGCTGGTCTCGGGCGCAGCGGAAGAGGACTCCGGAGCAGATGTCTCAGCAGGGGCTGAAGAGGTGTCAACTGCGCTGCTGGTAGGCTCAGTGTCGCCGGAAGACGTCTCAGCGGACTCGGATGAGGTCGCAGGAGCGGATGAGCTAGCCTCTTCAGAGGAGTTGTTGGCGGGAGCATCACTGGACGTCTCGGCAGGAGCATCAGAAGAGGTCTCAGCGGGAGCATCAGAGGACGTCTCGGCTGCATCAGAGGAAGTTGCAGGAGCAGAAGAGCCAGAGTCTGAGGAACTGTTGGCGCCAGCATCGCTGGATGTCTCTGCGGGAACAACTGAAGAGGTCTCAGAAGCATCTGATGTTGCCGGAGAAGAGGTGGCACTAGCACCAGAGTCATCAGAGCTACTGGTAGTTTCGGTGCCAGCTGAAGATGACTCAGGTACATCGGAGGAGGTTGCAGCAGCAGATGAGCCAGCGTCGCTTGAGGTCTCAGCAGGCACATCAGATGTAGAAGAAGACTCCCCAGCTGGAGCAGATGAGGACTCGGTGTCAGCCGAAGAAGTGGCTGGAGTGTCAGAAGTAGATGAGGCACCCGCGTCTGAAGAGCTGCTGGCACCAGTATCACTGGACGTCTCCACAGGAGCATCTGATGTAGTCTGTGAGGACTCTCCGGCCGGTGCAGATGAGGATTCAGCGTCAGAGGTGGACGAAGCACCAGCGTCTGAGGAGCTACCGGCGCCAGCATCACTGGAGGTTTGCGCAGGAACGTCCGATGTCGCAGAGGATCCATCGGATGGTGCAGAGGTAGAGCTGGCGGGAGAGTCGCTGGTTGCGGCACCTGAGGAAGTATCGGGGACGTCGGAGGTAGCGGGGCCAGAAGAGGCACCATCATCCGATGAAGTGTTCACCCCAGCGTCACTTGAAGTCTCAGAGGGAACATCTGAAGTGGCAGCGGAGGACTCGCCAGTACCTACAGAGCTGCCAGATGTCTCTGCGGGAACAGAAGATGCACCGGTAGAGGACTCAGGGGCAACAGAAGAGGCTCCAGAGGATTCACCAGCGGGTGCAGATGTGCTAGAAGCGCCTGTACCGGCACCGGATGTGGCAGATGACTCTCCAGCAGCCCCAGATGTACTAGAGGCCTCGGAACCCGAATCGGAAGACGTCTCAGCGGGGGTATCTGAAGTACCGGAAGACTCGCCAGCTTCAGAGGATGAAGACTCTGCAGGGGGAGCAGAGGTGTTGGAACTCTCAGAAGGAGCACCAGAAGTTGACGAAGCATCAGCGCCTGAAGAAGTGTTGGAAGGCTCTCCACCAGACCCAGACGAGCTGGAAGTCTCCGCTCCAGATCCTGATGAGGTAGAGGCGGCACCCGAGTCAGAGGATGAAGAGGCACCGGTGGGCTCAGAACCGGAGGAGGTCCCTGAGGAAGCGCTGGAACCGGAAGATGTACCAGGGCCTGATGAGGTGTTAGTAGGTTCTTCAGCAGATGATGAGCTTGTTGTGTCTGGCGAGGATCCTGATGTGACAGAGGAGGCATCTAGGCCGGAGGAGGAAGTGGCATCAGTGGGCTCAGAGGCACTGGAGCTTCCAGAAGAAGCACCAGATCCAGCCGAGGAAGTCTCCGAGCCAGAGTCAGACGACGGAGCTTCAGAGGCAACACCCGTCGAAGACCCTTCAGTGGCATCAGAGGTGCTGCTTGCAGAACCAGGACCGCCAGTGTTGTTGTTGGTCAGGGTATCTGAAGAGGCACCCGATGAAGTGGAGGAGCTCTGCTCAGATGGAGTACCGGAAGTACTTGAAGCGCCAGAGCCGGAAGAAGTGCCAGGGGCAGAAGTTGACTGACCTTGTGAACCATCAGAGGTAGATGAAGCCCCTGCATCGCTGGTTCCAGTAGCTCCAGGAGATACGGGACCAGTAGGAGTAGGCTCAAGGACGATCACGGTACCAATAGGGTCTGTTCCAGATGGTGCCAGAGTCACAGTGGTAGGAACAGGGCCAACTCCCGTGATCGTAGTGAAAGGACCAGTGAAGGTAGACGCAGGTGCCGAAGTAGAAGGCTCAAGCACGATCACAGTTCCAATGGTGTCTGTGCCCGATGGCGGAAGTGTCAAAGTAGATGCACCCGTCGCAGTACCAGTGTTGACACCAGTGATAGTGGTGAAAGGTCCAGTAAACGTCGAGGGCGCAGCTGACGTAGAAGGCTCAAGAACGATGACTGTTCCGATAGTGTCGGTTCCTGACGGGGGCAGAGTTATGGTTGACGCCCCTGTACCTGTGCCTGTGTTAATACCAGTGATCGTAGTGAAAGGACCAGTGAACGTCGAAGCAGGGACTGATGTAGATGGCTCGAGCACGATGACGGTTCCAATGGTATCGGTTCCTGATGGTGGGAGGGTCACTGTTGAGGCTCCTGTGGCGGTACCTGGGCTTACACCAGTTATGGTGGTGAATGGGCCTGTGAAGGTGGAGGCAGGAGCTGATGTGGAAGGCTCTAACACAATAACCGTGCCAATGGTGTCTGTTCCAGATGGAGGGAGTGTTATGGTCGAGGCTCCAGTCGCAGTGCCTGTGTTGACGCCAGTGATGGTAGTGAATGGACCAGTGAAAGCAGGGGCTGACGTCGAGGGCTCAAGGACTATAACGGTGCCAATAGTGTCAGTTCCAGAGGGCGGCAAGGTGACGGTTTGAGCTCCTGTAGCTGTGCCTGTGTTCACTCCGGTGATGGTGGTAAACGGGCCTGTAAACGTGGTTGGGGGAGCAGCAGTAGATGGCTCCAGGACAATGACTGTGCCGACAGAATCTGTACCCGAGGGAGGAAGAGTCAGAGTGGCAGGGCCAGTTGCAGATCCAGTATTGACACCTGTAATGGTCGTGAATGGTCCAGTGAAAGTGGTCGCTGCGGCTGAAGTTGAAGGCTCTAAGATAATAATAGTGCCGACTGTATCCGTGCCGGAAGGAGGCAGGGTCAATGTAGAAGCGCCAGTTGCTGTGCCGGTATTCACGCCGGTTATCGTTGTGAAGGGACCAGTGAAGGTTGTACGAGTGGAAGGCTCCAAGATGATAACCGTACCGACAGTATCACTGCCCGAGGGAGGTAGTGTAATGGTAGAAGTACCAGTCGCAGTTCCAGTGTTGACGCCTGTGATGGTTGTGAAAGGACCCGTGAAGGTTGTGCGGGTTGACGGCTCAAGGACAATCACGGTACCAACTGAGTCGGTGCCAGAGGGAGGAAGGGTCACAGTCGAGGCACCAGTTACGGTTCCAGTGTTGACTCCAGTAATGGTAGTGAAGGGTCCTGTAAAGGTCCTGGTTGTGGAGGGCTCCAGCACGATTACAGTACCAATTGTATCTGTTCCAGAAGGTGGAAGAGTAACAGTGGATGAGCCAGTGCCAGTGTTAACACCAGTGATGGTGGTGTAAGGGCCCGTAAAAGTCTTGGTAGTTGAGGGCTCGAGAATAATTACAGTGCCGATTGTGTCGGTGCCTGAAGGTGGAAGAGTGACAGTGGAGGAACTAGTACCAGTGTTGACGCCGGTGATGGTGGTGAAGGGCCCAGTGAAGGTCGTGCTTGAAGCGGGGCCGATGACAATAACAGTACCGCTTGGGTCACCACCAGAGGGAGGCAGGGTAACAGTGGTTGGGATAGGACCAGACCCTGTAATAGTGGTGAAAGGCCCAGTGAAGGTGGTTGCAGTGGCAGAGGAAGAGGGCTCAAGGATGACGACAGTTCCAGTTGAATCAGTACCAGAGGGGGCCAGAGTGAGAGTTGCAATACCAGTGCCAGTGTTGATTCCAGTGATGGTGGTGAAGGGACCTGTGAAGCTAGAGGCAGGGGCAGTGACTGAAGGCTCGAGAATGACGACCGTGCCGGTTGGGTCAGTGCCAGAGGGGGCAAGTGTAAGTGTAGCCGTCAGACTTCCACTGTTGACACCGGTGATTGTGGTGAAAGGTCCTGTGAAAGTGCTTCGGGGCCCAGTTGTGCTAGGCTCAAGGACAATGACGGTACCGATACTGCCAGTGCCTGAAGGGGGAAGTGTGACTGTAGTTCCAGCAGAACCAGTGTTCACTCCAATGATGGTAGTGAAAGGGCCTGTGAAGGTGGTCCTTTGGACACTGGTGCTAGGCTCGAGAACGATGACGGTGCCGATAGTGTCGGTACCAGAGGGAGGGAGAGTCACGGCTGTACCAGTAGAACCAGTGTTGATACCAGTAATGGTGGTGAAAGGACCAGTAAAGGTACCCTTAGAAGTGATGGAGCTGGGGTTGGGGATACCAGAGCCTCCAGCCGTGGTATGAGCCGAGCCACCAGAGGAAGCATGTCCAGATCCAGGGGAAGTTATCGTAGGTCCAATAACGATAACAGTGCCAGTGCCATCCGTGCCAGGTGGTGGAATGGTGAGAGTTGTTGCCGGAGACTTACCTGAATTGGTAGAAGAGGGCTTGGAACCAGGAGAAGTTGGATCAATGACGATGACAGTCCCAACACCATCAGTGCCAGAAGGCGGGAGTGTCACGGTAGTAGCCTGAGATCCTGGTCCATTGGCCGTAATAGTCGTATACGGGCCAGTGAAGGCAGGGCGTGTGCCACCGGAGCCGCCTGATGGGTTGACTATTATAACGGTTCCGGTGTGATCATTGCCAGAGGGCGGTTGGATAATCGTAGTGGGGTTCGATCCGGGGTTGTTACTAGTGATGGTCGTATAGGGACCTGTAAAGTACGGTTCCGGGTTGCTAAATGCAAGTCATTAAACTAGTCTTCCCCAGGACTCAAACAACGGATACGCTTACCCAGTGATGTACCTAGTCGAAGTCTTCGTGATAGTAAAGGCAGTGACCAAGGTAGTAGGAGCACCAGTGATAGGAATCGTAGTCCCATCAATAGTAAGAACCGTGTTGCTACTAAACACAGCACTTATACTGACAGGCTGAAGCCCAACAATGACCTCAGGCTGAACCTTGACGATAGAAACCCCATCAGGGCACTCTTCCGTAGGTCGAGCTTGAGTCGTTGAGCCCAGGAGCAGAAGCTCAGGGATGAAATGACGAAGACGCATTGTCGAAGCGAATGTTACTCAAAACGACTGTTGTAACAAAGAGATGAAGAAAGAGAGTGTTGGTGAAGGATATCGAGGTTTCTAACTGCAGAAGACTCTGATATTTATGGATAAGGTTCTGAATAAGGGGATGGGGAGCATCACGAATGAGTTCCCTAAAGCGAACATATCGCAAGAATGGCATGTTCAACCACGCTACTAAGGTTTGTCTTGTTGAATAATCCCCTAGCCATCCGTGCAAGGGCGAATACATACCGGAAAGGTATGCAGAGATAGTAAACTTTCAAAGTGAAGGTATTTTCGGCTCACCTCGCTTAGAAGCTATCACGAGAATAAACCAACCGTATTCGTTATTATCTCGCTTCATAACGCCACAGAATTCCAAGAATGTCATGATATTATCCTTTTCGTATATCCCTCTGTCTGCTTTAGGCATCGTAAGGTCTTGGGATGGTGTTGAGGGGGGACCTTTTGGTTGACTCGATGGTGTTGATTCGGAAGGTCCTGAACCGTAAGTCATATAAACTCCGCCCTATAAGATAATTCCCTTACCCGCGGGATCTTCATTTGGGAAAGGGTGGATATTGCAGTGATTTGATAGGATGGAAGGTCTTGAGGAGGAGCTTTGTGTAACGATCCCTGTTGATGCGAACGGCATTGCCGAGACAGATTTCCTCCTTCCGGTTATGATTTTCAGCTCCTTACGCCCGTTGGCAGTTCCAATCGTCGTCTAGACTCAACGAGCTGGCTACTTAATTCGGATACATGGTTCAGAAAGTCATCAGTAATAACTCTGTTCCCGCGGAACCCCGAAGTCGTGATAGTATCATGAACCAACGCAGGAGACATTCCAGTAAGTCTTGGAGATTTAAGCGATGTGATTAACTTTGCTTCTGCTGTCAAGGACGAGCTAAATCAAGACTTGGAGGGTATGGCGTGCCGGACTTGATGTAATTGTTGTTGAGAACACTTCACCTGATGCGTGATCTTTGCAAAGGGTTAGAGACATGCCAACGCGAAAAACATAAATACTCCAACCATCTTTTCATAGTGAAAAACACCAACGCTCATATCACCGCTTCACTCGTTAATCATGTTGTTCACTCCGCTCATTCTTCTCCTGCCCGCCGTCAGTCATGCCTCTTGGCTTCCCATCAGGCGAGGACAGCCTTCAAACCCCGAAGACTGTACTGTGACAAGCACTCTTTCCCCTATCACTGTGACCAGTCTCCATCCTACCTCCACGTTTGGTCCCCGTGGCTCTGGCTCTGGCTCTGGTCACGGCCAAGTGACAGGCGGTGGCTCACTCATCTACACCACTGCCCTTCCAACCCTTGGCCCAAATGGTCCAGGTGTACATACTTATACCATCACCGCCCCCTGCGCCTCGTCTCACTGTCAGAGACCTGCCTCCACCGAGTGTCCTCCTGGTTTCACCACCACAGCCGTTATCTGTCACGTTTGTGGCGAGCACCCGGTCACCACTACGTTGACTCTACCCATCGAGTCAGCCACGGCGGCTCAGGGGTCTCACGGTGGAGCCGCCAAGGCTGGTTCTACTCTGGCAGCGGTTGTTACGGCTGTTGGTCACAAAACTGTCGTGCCAGTTTCTCCTGCTGAGAGTGTGTATCCGTGGATTTCTCGTGGTGGTCCTGAATTGCCCGATGCGGAGAAACCATCTCAAGTCCCTGGTGGCTCAGATTCCAAGCACGATGGTGCAGGAAAAGGCGACGAATTACCCGATGGCCCTAAGAACACTGGTTCTCCCGAATCGCCCGCTGGTGCAGACACTAGCACTCGCACTGCCACTGTGGATTCACCTAACGGAGCCTCTACTGCACCGGGTAATGGAGCCGGACACGGAGACGGAGATGAAGCGGGATCGGAATCGGCATCTCCTTCTGATGAAACTAGTCCATCAGCCGTTGTCGTTACTGGCCACGCACCCGAGACTAAGGTACCCAGGTCTATTATCCTCAAGGCCGTCCTCTTTGCGACTATGGTCGTCTACCCTCTCTATGTTTAGTCGGATTGGTAATTAGTACCCGGTGTCATGTCGAGTCAGAATGTGGGTGGGGTCTGAAATAAGGATTGGCTGGCTGCATCGATCAATTAGTTGTTCTTACTGAATACAATTTATCCACTTTCAATTTGTTGACAAAAGACATTTTAAATCTCCGCGATTGGTTGACTGTTTCAGCGGCTGAAGCCAGTGTCTCGGCAATGGCCACTGCGAGCCTCCTCCAGCTGAACAGGGGTTTACAGCGGGCGTCAAGGATGTGCTAGCCTCTTTTGTCAGCCGTCAATTACAAGCTAACGGTTCAACTGTCTCAGTGACGACGACGTTGATATCAGCCTCACCTTCATATTTATCGGTTGTCTCGTAAAATGGCACGTTCACATTCACATTTCATTTAATTTGCAGTAAATACTTGATTTTATCCCTACGCTGAAGTATCATCCCATCATCTGGGCATCCCCATTTTGTATCTCCCCCATCAAAGCATCGTACCACGCATCAAGAGCCTCATCGACATTAAATCCACCACCATCCAAGAATTCATTCACCTGATTCACATAAGCTTCTACCCCATCACCCAAAGAGAGCATTATATCGTCGTTGGGATCAAAAATGAGTCCTTGTGACATGGTGCCAGGGGAAATGGTCGAGTTCATAACCCCTGGAGTAATGCTGGTGAAAATCGTCTTGGCATAAACTTTATTTCTGACAGCCTGGAACAAGTCTTTGTACTTTGCCAGATATGGAGCCCTCATTTGAGTAACTCCGCGGTCGATCAGGTCTAGACAAGTGGCAGTGTCGTTGAAATGCCGATGTGGCCTTTGAGCCTCATCTCCAGTCTGAGCTAGAGCCATGGTCTGCCTGCGGGACGACCATGTCAGTCACATTCCAGGGTTCAGCTTGCCCAACTCACCAGTCGCAGTAAAGGGCTGCTAGTCCGACAAGGATTAAGTCATGCAGTTGTCTAAAACATCGACAAATAGCAGAAATGCCATATTCGCCCTCAATCTTAGTCCATTGACTTATTGCAGTGGATGCAGCTTTGGAACAGTAGGATGCCATTTGACGTGAGGGAACCATGAATGTCGGCGACGGTCTATGAAGCAAGAGCTGCAAAAGGCAGTACTCAATCTTCATCTCAGAGTACTCTCGAGATGGCTTCAGTGTCATTGCCTCCAATTGCTGCTCCCAGAGTTCAAGGTCCCTCCGTATTTGATCGGAGGTCGCACAAATCTGCTGGAATGTTGTATCCATGGCCGTGCCGCTTGGCCCTCTCGCGATGTAGATCGACTCAAGGATGCGACCACCAATCCTCCGCAAGGTTATCATGTGACGAATAACCTCAACATTATGCTTGTGGAGAATGGGTGCCATGGAACTCTCAAGGGGGGTAAGGGCGTCAAACGCGGCTGGATTGGGTAACATCGCGTGGACTGCATGGTCCCGAATGGATAAGACTCGTCCTGTCCGGGTCGCAACTTGTCTAGTTTGCGAGGTCAGTCGAGTCAGAACTCTCGATTGGGCGAGACAACTAACCTTTCCAGGTTGTATGCGCACCACCACGTCCTATTCCGGATCTCTAATTCTTCAGGTGTGAAGCCCCAGTCTTTGTTGTGACGGTGGAGTCCTGCTTCTATGGCGGCCGACATTATGTACCGGCTGAGCTGCCAGAGATCATTATTGTGGCTGCTGTGGGATGAGTCTAGCATCCATATTGCCAGAAGCAGTACTGCTTGTATTCCGAAGAGGTCTCGGGGATGGTCACTGAAGCTATTGAAGAAGCGTAATGCGGTTTGAAAGTATGCATTAGTGTCATTCAAGTCCATCATAGTTGGAGATTGAGCATCCTTCGCGGTGAGCTGACAGCTTGCTAACGCGAGAATAGCGAGCACAGTAAACTTTTCATGGTCACTGCACTGCCTGGGGCTCTCATAGATGCGCTGAAAGGCCCGCCTCAAATGCGGAAGCTGTAAGAATGGCCACCAAATATGGACTCTTGCAATGTAAATGTTGAGTAAAGCCCGCGCAATAGGTTGTGGTGGTAACGCCGCTGTCGACTCGCAGAGGGGCTGTTCAAGACCACTTCCCTGGTGCCCGGGATCCCACGAGGGAACAAGATTGAGCTGCTTGAAGAAGATCCTCGCAAATGTCGATCCGGCCGCGCTCCCGACTGAAGCAGATCACTGATCAGCAGGGTCGTCAATTGATCATCATGATCGATCTTCACTTACCATATTTACTCCCTGAGTACAGATCTGATCCTCCCGTCGTGAGGAAACCCACCTCTTCAGCCTCCTTCTGCAGATCAGCACGGGGCTCCGGACTCACGTCCGAAGGTTCTGGCTCTGGCTCAGGCTCAGTAAACGTTTCATTTGACGTTGGAACCAATCTCAGTCTTGCTTCCAGGTCGTTGATCCTGTCCTGAAGAGTCTTTACAACCACGTAAGGGTAAGAGACACAGTCTGTGATGTTGCAAGTTTCATTCTGTCGCGTACACGCTGTGCACTGCGGAACCTTGAGGTCACACTAAAGCCTCGGTGTCAGCCGAAGGCCGGCAAATATGCCCATATTGCCTGTATATAAACTTACTTTTACCTTACGTGACCGACACCGACTGCATGCTTTTGAAACAGAAGGTTGAAGACTTGAAAGCATGGAAACATTATTGTTTAGGGTAGCGATAATATTCTGTCCGTCTTGTCGGCAAGTATAAGGATGATAGCCAAGTCAAAATGTCTCGCAACAGTCCGAAAGCGGTGGGGACATCACCGTTGACGCCATAACGGATCGGAATTATGTAATTACCGAGCCGACCGTTATCTCGGCGTTATCCGATATCGCATCAAGCGAGAAAATTTGGAGATGCACCCCATTCTATTCTGGGGTAATTATGTCAAGCTTGACGTTCAGAAATGACAATTGAAGTTTGAGTTCAAACAAATTGATCACGTTGATAATTTTTATTTCTCGCTTCAAGCCAATTCCCCCCAATTAGGTCATTACCACGCTTATTCCAGAGCAAACATCGACGTTCCAAAGGTACCTTCATACAGGGTAAAAAGGGGCTTCACTAAAGTATGCCCCAACCTCAAAGATGAGAGTATGTCTCTCAAATCCTGGCTTCTGGCTTTTGAGCCTTTTCCCTTCTTAAAACTACTTTGTAAGCATTTGTGGCTTTAAGGCTACCTTTTTATAAACATCTTGCGAAGTTCAACATAAAGTACTGTATCAAGAAGCTATACGAAGGAATTCGCGGAACGAAAATTTCAAACACCACGTGTTTCGTTGGCCAGTTCACAATTGAGCGGTATGAGATTGTTTATATTATCGATTAGCCAAAGGTAATACGTTTTGGCGCAAAACTGAGCTCTCCTAGTACGTGTAGCGGAAGTTAGGATTCTGCCAATCCGTCTTGTCGTTCCTTTCGGCTTCCAATCCAACATCTGTGTCATCATGAGCCTTGCCATATTGCTTATCGCGCCTCTTGTTCTCTATACTGCAGAGCATATAGTATGCCAGACCAGTGGCGGCCATTAAGGCAAATGCGCAAAGCATAGAGCCGATGCCGAGAGCATATGTTGGTGCTTGTCTGTCGAGAAAGAATTGGGGACCGACAATATTGCCAACAGCTGGTAGTCGTAAGTCAGTGGATGGCCTTTGATGAGAGCTATAGTAGGATAGTACATACCGTAAACAATTGCGATAGAAATACCCATGAAACTCTTTTTTGTTGCACCAGCTGTGTTGGAGGAAGAGAGACTGAGCAGGAAGACCCAGGGGACGTTGTAGAAGCCCATGAGGTAAACGCCAGCTAGAGATGCATCTCGCTGTGTCGCAACATCAAGAGAATGCACCATAACGGCTCCAACTAGACCCATAAGCGCACCGAAGATCCAGAAGATGCACCGCAAGTTTGGGATGAAGAACGCGATGGTTGTGAGGATAGCCTGACTGATCATAGCCACTGCTGCTTGAGGCGTAGCCATAAGAACAGTCTTGGTCTTACTGAAGCCATAGCCAGCGATGATAAGAGGGTTGAAGTTTGTAATACCTGCGTTGGCGAGGGCGTAGCCAAAGACGCCAAGCCATATGCAGTAGCACTTGGGATCACGAAGGGCCTCTAGGATTTGAGCGGTTTGGAATTTCTGGTATCATGTCAGCACTGGCAAAAAATAATAGTGAGTAACAGCCACAAACCTTCTTTGATTCGATACCAGTCTGATTAGGCGCAAGTCGGATCATAGCAAGTTTCTTCTCCTCCTCGGTGAAGAACCATGCTTTTGATGGAGTGTCAGGAAGACCGAAGAAGACGAGAGCCCCAGCGAGAACGGTGCAGGCTCCATAGATGAGGAAGATGTACTGTCGTCTCTTGTTAGCACAGAAACATCGCTTGAAAAGACGTTCACCAACCTTCCAAGTGGATATCGATCCGTTGATGTGTCCAATCGCATATGACAGAATACCTCCAAAGACACCAGCAAAAGTATTGTACCAAAACGCAGTTCGAAGGGGTTGCTCATTCCTCAAATACCACATCGAGTTGATGATCATCATGCAAGGCAGCACAGCGGCCTCAAAAACACCGAGGAGGAATCTGATAGTCGCTAGTCCAGCGAAGTTATGGCAAAGGGCCATGAAGCATAGGGCAACGCCCCATAGAGTGAGACAGCCACCAACGTACTTGCCGATAGGAATCTTGGTCATTAGCCAAAGATTGGGAAACTCCATGGCGAGGTAACCGAAGTAGAAGATACTGCTCAGCCAGCTGTATTCTTGGGGTTTGAGGTGGGCATCTTCTTTGATGCCGAAGATGGCGGCGTATCCCAAGGCGTTCTTTGGTGGTCAGTTATCGATTGGCTGAAATTTTGGGATTGAACATACCTTATCTAGGAAGGCGAGCGTCATAGATAGGACAGCAAGTGGCATAACGACCAGGTCTGTCTTGAGGAGCAGTCGCTTTGACTGCGCCTTGGTCAACTCAAGAACCTCATCCTGAGCACGATCAGAAGCAACAGATTGGGCCATGTCTTTGGCTGCGCCCTCGCCAGTCTTTGTGTTGAATGGCATGATGCAAAGATATCGCAGCGACCAAGTCAGAAACACCGGAGGTCAATGGTGTTGTCTCGATATCAGAGTGCTACATGGCTCGACCTTTATTATTTTCTCAACTCAATTCTGCTACAAAGTTAGCCTACCACTTCCCCGGGTTTAGTGGGGGCAATTTCGCTGCAACGGGGAGTTTATCGCTGTAGTTCTTAGGCTTCGGTGTACAACGAGACGCTCGGTCACTACCGAGTTGACTACTCGGACGCTACCGAGAGAACTTTACTGCTTTGAGGAGTTCTAGCCTATCACCCCGCCTTGTTATCTGGGGTTTGGGATGATAACGGACGAACCAGAATGAATGCCGATGACGATTAGGTAGCCTTGCGATCACGTCAAGTTACAGTGGGTAGTCGGCCGATTTGATAACGGAGCTATGAAACCGTCGTCAGAGCGTCAGAAGATGAACGACTCTGAACCAGGATAAAATTATGAACTTGTCAAAGAGCCTACTATATTTATCCTAAACCTATGCTGAATCATCCTAAATTGCCCTAAATTTGCCAAAGTCATTTTATCACCTATTACGGAAAATCCGCGGTTTTCTGCTGGCGCAAGCTAAGGATGAGCAGATGATCCAAGCCTTATCGGGCTCTCACTCCATTTCCGCGAGTCAGCTCGGTCACGACCGAGTATGCCGTCCGGTAGACACCGAGCTCAACAGCATGGTCGGAAGATCTTATTCAAGCTGCATTGAAATTCTCTCAATACTCGGAGATATAATACCTGACTGAATTGAACCATTCCAACTCAATATCACGAAATCACAGCCCCATATACAACATTTAGTTGATAACAGCGAATATGACAAACACAAAGCAGGGGAGTCATGGAGGCTCGACACATAGCTCCGTGCCGAATGCTAAGAATGCTTCCATCCGAGTAAGTGATATCTCAAGTTACGCATGCTAGCTGCTGACCCAGAATCAAGGTTGGAATTCGTGATGGTGTCACTGGAGAGTTCAGTTTGGTTCCCCGAGCAGAGGCCGTTGTCTCGGTTTTCGACTCAAATTTCCTGATTGGCGATGGCATCTGGGTAGGTCCTGGTCGGTGATGATGATTACCCAATTACTAACACGAGTCAAGGAAGGTATTCGTGCCAACAGAGGCCGAGTTCAGTTTGCCAGAGAGCACATCAACCGCCTCTTTCAATCAGCGAAAGCAATGTACATGGACCTCGGCCTGTCAAAAGGAGACCTTCTCGACTTGATCCATAAGACGCTTGATGAGAATGATATGGGCGACGATGAGCATGTTCACATCAGACTTGTTGTGAGTCGTGGTCTGAAAGCTACTCCATACCAAAACCCCAAAGTCAACATCGGCCTTCCCCTCATCGTCATCATCCCCGAGTCCAAGGCAGTTGATCCCAATTCCAAGTCAAGAGGCTTAAGACTCGCAACGACATGGGTTCGTCGTGGCCCACCTGATGTGAAGGATGAGCAGTGGAATCACATCTCAAAAGCCACTGATGTTCAAGCTTGCATTCACGCCAACGTGATGAACGTCGATGAGGCACTTATGCTTGACCTACGCGGCTTTGTCAAGACATGCAACTCGGTCAACTTCTTCATCGTTCGGGGTGATGAAGTCTGGGCTCCTACCAAGGATAACCAGATGCAAGGAATTACCCGCCAAAAGACCATTGATGTTTGCCGAGCCAACGGCATCACCGTTCGAGAGCTTGACTTCACACTCACTGAGACATATGGTGCCGATGAGGCCTTCTGCACAGGGACTTTTCCTTCGCAAATCCATGTTACTGAGATTGACGGTCGAGTAATCGGCGATGGAAAGAGAGGTGTTGTTACAGAAAGGATACAGCAGCTGTACTCAGAGCTTGTGAGGAAAGATGTGGAGAGGTCAAGGGAGGAGATCAAGGCCGAAGTGGTTCGTCCTCGAGACTTGTCGTTCTTGAAGTCAAAACTGTAACTGTAATATTACTCGCTCGATTATTGTTAATCCTTGATCACTTCGAAGACAGTCTTTCCCAGCCCGCCCTTTCCCTTGTAGGTCTGATCGCAAGCTTCACGAACGGCCTTGATATCTCTCATGTCAACCTTTGCCCCAACTACTGGTTTCACCTTTCCATTCTCCACATAACCGGTAAGAACATCCAAGTCCTCTCGATTTGGATCTAAGAAGTGATACATATACGTGACGCCCCAACGCCATGCCCGAAGTCTACGTATCGCATCCGCTGCATCCAGAAATACTCGTCCGGCGAATGGGATTCGTGGGTTATCCGGTCGTCGCATGACGCTTGAAGCTTGCAGGGTTGATGCAGATGGAGTCGTTGAAATAGAGACAATCATGCCGGTTGAGGGGATCATAAGTGAGAGGAACTCCATGGCTTGGCCGGTTGTGTCGAAGCAAAACTCAACTGACTTTGGAGGAATAGCCTCGGAGACCTTTTGCTTAGTGTAATCGATGACTGGTCATATTGGTCAGTCAAGTTTCGGTGCTTGGGGCCAAACTTACTCTGATCTACTGTGCCCTCACCCAGAAGCTCCGGGACTTTCGGGATTTTGGTGGTTGAGACTGTGGTGATGACTTTTCCAGCATGGAAGACATTCTTGGCTAGTTGGCATGCAACAGCTCCTGCACCGCTCACTACAGACAGGCATCAGTATCTGTCTCCAAAGGAGTTACGGTCTATAACTTACATCCCGCAGGGATAAACACTGTCTTGCCCTCCAGGGAGCCCTTGTATTGCCCAAGAACCTGCAATGCCGTGACTCCAGCCAATGGCAATGATGCAGCATCGGCGAAAGAGAGGTTGTTTGGTTTCAGGGAGACGTAGCCATCTGGGCACTTCGCATACTCGCTCCAGGCACCTGTTTCGCAATATCAGTGGGCGGTCCTCTTATTTCTGACGAGCCATTTCATCATACCTCTCCCGACTTCTGGTAATCTTGTATAGACTTCATCGCCAACTTTCAGCTTTGTCACGCCCTTTCCAACTTCAACCACGACACCTGCAGCGTCATACCCAATTTTATACGGAAACCTTGACGATGTTGACATCAGCCCATTGTCTCTTCACCCCGGTTGAGGCAACTCACTCTTCCTTTACCGCCATCTTGAAGACACCATCAGCCTTTTTCACATCGACTGGATTAATACTCGCTGCATGGACTTTGATGAGGACATCATTATCCTCAGTGATAGTCGGCTTCGGTACTGTCGAAAGTTCATAGCCTGATGGGCTGGTATAAGCCGGCGCTGTGATTGAGAGCATTTTTGTCGCCATCATTTATGTCTTTTCGTTTGAGCAGGATAGGCAACAATTTAATCAAGATATAGTACAACAAATAATAGCTCGGAGACTTTTCTAAAATACGCGGCCCGAAAATTCCACCAAGTATTGTAAAACTATCGCCACTTGTGATTGGTAAGAAAAGCTAGCTGTTTTTGTTTACAGGCTAGACCTGAGACATTAGCTGAATCCACTGGCCTCATTTCCGGCCCGGAATTCACGACACTCCAATTCCGGTGGAGGAAATATTGTTTTGTGGCGCCAAGGCTTGGGACAACACACTGGCCGTCGGGGAGATTTTGACCCGGCCATAACGACACTGTTTATTTTGCAGCTGAACAAAGGTCAAGCAAATCTAATTATACAGCTTTGTAGAAATGAGATCAAAAAAACTCGGATGTACTATTTATGCATTAAAAAGCCCGTGGTATCGTTCATCTTCTATATTCGCGCCCGAAAGATCATTACCATGAACCAACGCCCCAGTGCCGTGAGACCTTATATGTAAACGCCGGAATGGACCCAAAAACAAAACCGTATAGTTTAAAGTGAGAATACCCAAAAGAAAGCAGAGGGGAAAAAGACATCCAACACAGAAACACCCTATAGCTTTTCAATCACCCTTGCCTCCATCTCATCATTATAAGACGAAATACTGCCAATGACGATGTTGGGAACATGACTATCGCAATGTTTGTGGTCAACCACATCACTTGAGATGACGTTAGTGCCCTGTTACACATAGGGTAAAGAGAGGAATGTATACTTACTACTTTTCGTCTTCGGTCTCCTTCTTGCACTCATCGTCCAGGCTCTTCATACGTGCTTCACCTTTCGAATCGTTGCCGAACTGAACGAATTGGAACATGAGTGCTGATGATGGTAGCCGATGCTCGATCAGGAACTTGATGGCCCGGCTGATTGCAAACTTGACCTGGTCTTCGCCTGGTTCCCAAACACCATCAGTGAAGATGTAGATACTCGTAGGTTTGAAGCCGTCCTCTTTCAGAACCCGGTTGAGAATGTCGTCGAGACACTTCCGTAGCTTGCATGTCCCTTGTATGGTCTTGAACTTGCCGATCGCCGCTTCGACCTCAGTGCTATTCTTGCATTTTATGGGATCCTTGGCTGTCTTGGATGCAGCGTAGACTTCCATGCCATCATCATCCGCCTCTTTAGCGATATAACTGATGACTCTCGCGGTCTTCATTGCTTTCCTCTTGTGAATCTGCATGGAGCCAAAGTTGTCAAAGAGAAGTATCTAGAATTTGGATTAGTCCAGATCTAGATATCATTGAGACCGTGTACCAACCTGATCTCGTCCATTGTTCTCCGAAATCTTGCTTCTGGCTTCCTGCATCCCAGGCAAATTCATAATTTCGTCCGCTTTGCTGGGGACAGCGCGAAATAGACGGCCAATGTGAAACCTGCGGTTTTCCCCCGCTATCATTGGGTATACCTCCTTCACTGTGACCACCCTCTCTGTTGATGTGGAGTTTCCGTTTGGCTGTTGGTTTGGGTGGCTCGTAGGGGCAGCCCCCATTGGCGTTGGCTCAACGACTTGAGGTTGTGACAGTAATACCCCGTCTGGGAGGAAACTCCCACTGAAACCATTAGCCGGCATTGTCGACCGTCTTTCTGGAAGAGCTCTTTCAGATGGTCGTACTGGATGATGGATCGTTGTGTTCGTAGGCTGGATCGGAAACATACCATCTGGAGCGAGTTTGGCAGCTGAGTTCCCTTTCTGGTTCTCTCCAAATTTCCTTGCGGCGTAGGTCCTGATCTGCATAGCATCCATCCGCTCTCGAGGTCCAACAAGCATGTGATCCAGAATAATATCACTAATGAGAGATGATATTGAGTCACTAGCTCTCTTGTGTTTCAAGACTTCATTGTGGACGTCTTTAATCGATTTCAACCGCTGTTCGCCGTCATGAAAACAGCAGTCGTATCCTGCACTTCGGAGATGTGAATGTTGCGAAATCTCTAATTTCCTTCTGAGACGGTATCTCTCTCGTTCTCCTTCGCCAGCAATCATCCAGACAAGTACATCGCTGAATAAAGCCCCGAGAGACCAGATGTCGGCTATCGGAGATATTACTGCGTCGCCACTGTCCTGGGCTGGGAAATTCGAGAACACCTCTGGAGCAACTGTGGTTTCGTTATCGGCTTTTATACTCAAAAGAAAGAGCTTCAAGACGGTCCTTACCGAACATCCTATTCCCTCTGTTTCCCGTCCTTAGTCTCATGTCTGAAGGCGACACCCTTCCCATCCCAGCCAGTCCGAAATCTGTGAGTTTGAACTTGATGTCAAACGAGGAACGTCCATTCACCTTCGGGAAGACCAAGATGTTCCCTGGATGTATGTCTTGGTGTATACTAGGGCTTGTCAGTAACTGGCAGGTATTGGGGCTGAACTTGAACGCACCCCACAAGGGTCTGTTGCTGTGTTGGGTTCTGTTGATAGATCGAGCTCAAGATATACAAGGCTTCAGTAAGCTTGAATAGCTGCTCCCAGAAGATAATGATGTCTTCTGGGGTCACAGGAGGATGAGTTTTCTTCAGGTAATCCGTAAGAGAACCACCTTCCGCGTATTCAAGTACGATGACGAACTTGTGAGTTCCTCGGAAGCAAAAGCTGGCAATGTGCTTTGCAATGTAGTCGTTGGAGTGCTTGTCGAGCTTCACGTAGACATCCGTCTCAGCATTGTAACGGACTTCTCCCTCGAGACCCTCATAGACCTTGAAGACAACCGTTTTGTCCTAATAGTGTCAGATATTGGGCGTCATCAGCTGGTTGACGTTCACTTACCTTTGGTGTAATGGGGTTGGAATGGGCGTTAAGTTGATACTTGCGTAATGTTGCTCCATCGGGCCCAACACGCCTTGCTCTGATATCTCCGCTGTATGTGACGGGTAGAATAACCTTCGAGTCGAATATCCGCTTGTGATACCGACGTTCTGCAAATTCAGCAGGACAAAACATCCACTGGTGCTCCAGAAACGAGTTTGACCAATCAGAAGTGCGCTCGAAGACCTGTGCATTGAAGGGAAGGTTATGGTCGTCCAAATTCTTGGGATTACTGCGAAAGAACCAAGAGATCCTGTCGCAGTAGCCATTATAGACGAGAGTGGAAAAGATTTGGAGGTAGCTCTCAATAATGACTCGAGGATTCTCAGCGATGGGGGTGGTAGGACAGTTCAGGATGTCATTGACACGCTTTTCAGTCCAGTACTTCTTCAGCGCAGAAAGCGGAACGTAGAGAACCACCTGATCCTCACCGTTGACGCCGCTGATTGACACCCGCTCCACTTCGCCCCGAAAATGATCCACAAACTGATCCATTGGAGAACTGAGACCTATGTCAGCGGAGGTCAGGCGAGTCTGGGTGTGGATATAGCAAGGGCCTGAAGGGTCTCTTGAATTGCAAGTGTCACAAACATACCTTGATGTAGTAAGCTGGCTCATGCTGTGGCCTGGCGCCTCAAGGTTGATGATGAGAGGACAGATGCATCTTTTAATACATGATTCGAAATAATGGACGACATGTTAGCTTGGAAATTCTGCTGCTTGATTTTGTTTCACTGCCCCCAAATTGAGCCTCAAAAGGCAACTGCCGCTAAGCCCCAGGAACGGGACTTAGTTAGCACGAGGCAGATCGTGGGTCTTATTGCCTAAACAACGGTGATATCTACAGAAACACAATTGAGACAGCACATGATGTTTGACGCATGTATGCTGAGTACCTGACGTACAACACTCCGATTCAATATCCACGCCGTGGCGGAGAGATCGACACTCGCAAACACTGTGCCACTCGTAAGGCGGACGACCAACTTGTCTGAAAGGTAGTGGTGCATGCTGGTGAGTCATATTCAAGAAATGAGGTTACTTCTCTCTTTTCTCTGCCGCCGACAGATCACAGAAGCCGGGCGTCTCCTCGCCCAGAAATCACCTTGTTTGAGGCCAATGATTGCCTCGTGCTACGAGCAGACGCGGGGTAAGCCCAAAACTGAGTGTTGATACATACTATATGCCTTGTAAACGGAAAAGCTAAGAATGACCAAGGAAATGGCTAAATAGTTCTGGGGCCCCGCGACTTGTGGCCTGCTCTATAATGCCAAATATTAGATTACACGCTCTCCTCCTTCTCTCTCTTGTGAGCCCTGCGGGCCAAGATCTTGAACAGCATGAACCATAATGCGAAGGTAATAAACATAAGGGGAAAGCAAATAACCGAAAACAGTTTGAACGCTCCTGCATGAAACACCACAGATCCACGGACATCATCCGAGACTTTATTGATCTCGACGAGTCCACTTTGGAAGAAAGCCTTGGTGAGAGAAGTCAGTCAGTTCTGGCTTTACGAACAACATCGCAGCAAACTCACCGCTACGAACGTCCCAGGCAGAAATGCAAGCGTAACGCATGTCACCACATGCATCGAGATCGTTTCTTGCTCCGTCTTATGTGCAATGCGCTCCATCTTCTCTGATTGGATATGGGAACTCTCGGTGAAGACGTGGCTGACCTGCACGCTGCGGTACTGCAGGATGCCATCGAACTGGAAAAATGCCCGTCAGAATGCTGCGCTGGCAGTAGTTGACTCAACAAAAGACTCATTACCAGGGCCTTTCCCTCCTGCAGCCAGGCCATCATGGACTCGATCTGGGTTAACCGAATTTCCAAGTTCTTTCGAATGCGATCCACTCGCCGAGTAAAGGACGCCATGTCTCCTTTGCAAGCTTTCATCATCTTAGCAGTGAAGCCATTTCTGCTTGCCAAGTCTCGGTAGTGCTCTGTAACATCTCGGAGTGTCTGGCTATCCAGCTGTAACACGACCCGAAAGCTTTCGAGCTGCTCACCAAGGTGGTGGAGGTGCTGTACCTCCTCGAACGAAAAGGTACCAAGTACCATAAGACTGTAAAGCTGCTTGGAAAAATTGTCAGCCTGATTAGCTGGAGGTACCATGTCCTTCTCCGCCGCCACAGGCAATATGGGTGGTGGGGCAGTCCTCTTCTGGCCACCTGCACGCAAACACGACATGAGGCCACTTTTGAGGCCAAGCCAATATTTCAAGCTGAAGCCTGCTTTCTTTCCTCGTACGTCACCCTCTGTGAGATTAGTATTTCTCCTCAGCGCTTTCATGAGGGGTAATTCGCGAGAATCTGTGGAATGATTTAGGCTGGCCGCCTTGGCTTTAGTTAATACTTTGCGGATCATTTTCTCAAATTCTGTGATGCATTCTTGCCAAGACTCATCACACCATTCTAGATGCATGAGATGTATCTGCAGTGTTGCCGCAAACGACCTCGGTAAGCCATCAGTTGCAGTCGGTCTGAGAGCTGGATCCTCCGATATTGCCTGCTTAGTTCTTTCCTCCATGAGTCCGTTGCTTTTCATGCTAAGCCAAAAGGACTTTCCAGTAACAAAATCGTATCTGTGATGAACGGCCATTTGTCGAACGTTCCAGGTAATCTCCTTCTTGGGGCCTGTAGACTTCTCGATAGACCGTAGTAGATATTGGACAACATGGTCACGACCAGATCGCCCTAATCTGGGAATCTCTATAGTGGACCATTTTGGTGCGTCGAGGGTGTCAAAGCCGTCGAAGCCAGTTGCGTGGTAATTCTTCGGTTCTTTCGTGAATCCAAAAGCAGAGACGAGGTCTAAGAAGGACTCTGGGATCTGGTAAAAAGAGGCAAGAAATAAAAGGCTCTCATGGGAGCAGTTCAATGGGGAACGTGAGTCGTCTGAATTAATGAAACTACTCGTGTTCAGCGCGCGAGGTGCTAGAGATGCGACATTGAGATGGCTTACACTATGCAGTAATATGGGTCTTTGCGGTTCTGGAACAGATGTCTTTGCAAACCAGAAGGGCATTTAATGACTTCTTCACAGTACCCTGTAGGCTGTCAGTAACGAGCTGAACGTGGTAGTAGAAGCATTACTTTGAACTCCTCCACTTGGCTCGATAAAGCATATATCCTCTTGATCTGAATCGAAAAGTCTCGCTTTGGACTGTTTAAGTTGTGTGTGTAAGGCTTCCAGGGAATATTTCCGTCGGGACGGCCGCTGTAAATTGCAGGGATAAGTAGGCCAAAGCCTGCAGCACTCCACGAGAAGGTCGTAAGTGTCCATGTGTAAAGCTTTATAGGTATTATAAAGAACAATGTAATTGAATGAGGCCCCAATTCAGAGCAGCAGCTATCACTTTTATATGAAATGATCATGTTGTATGATTTCAATTTACTGCTCTTAACTTGAAACTATGTAAGAATTACAGTGCACTGCAACCGATCTCCATTGCGCTACTGCGCTCACCCCCGTGTCTCACTAAGGCAGAGTGCTTTGCCCCCGAAGTCTACGAATCTCTAGGTCGTCGTCCTGTTTCAGCCGCTGTGAGTTTCGAATCCATTTTCCCATGCATTAAACTTACTTCCGTGATCTCTTCATTGTCGGGCAAATTGAAAACAAAATTGCCATTCCTGCACTATGATTTGTAGACCATTAGCAAGTTATCCTTCGCGACGATCATACTTGGGGGGCCTCACTTGAACTTCAATTGACGGGTCGTTGAACCTTCTGCGCAGCCAGGCTTCAAAGACGTGCGGCAGGAGCTTGTAGTCTGGGTACTGTGTCTCGGGCATGTTTACCTTGACTCAAGGCTGATTCCGATCTCAAGCGTGTTAGACCTTTTCACAAGGCAGATTTGGTGCTCTAGCATCTGTTTAAATGCTTGTAGCAGAGCCTCAGAGGGGTTGAAAACACACGACAGGGCCTCAGTCCAGAGACACTGTGGCCGGGCGGTGCAGCTTTGTTGGTTACACAAAATCTGCAATGCAAAACAACGGAGACAGCCAGAAGGGCTGAGACCAATCAAAAGGTTTACCACGACACCATCTCTTTGGTCAGATCATGGATACTGCGTCTGATACAACGGAGCTACCAGTCGGTAAGAAATTCGGCTGTGGATATGTGAGAAATCAGGCTGTGGCCGCCATGTATTTGTTGTTTGCCCAACTCTCAACATTTCCACCAATAGTGATTGCAATCGGCAGAGGCGCGGTATCATTTGGACTAAGGAAATATGTATGAGTGCAGAAATCCATGAAACAAGAGATACAGGCCTTTTAGTTGAAACTGAAACACGGCTATGGTAAAGAATGAAAAGAAATGCGAGGTGGGACATGCTTCTTCCAACGCGAATGCGCAAAGACTTGCAAAGCGGTAACAAGATACTACCAGGGGCCTAGAACATTTCGTTGACCAATAACGTCCGTCACCCACAGA
>NJCR01001819.1:0-44253 GCA_002234235.1 Fusarium hostae | reverse complement strand
GTAACTTTTGCGCGGCACTGTAGCAATTGAGACAGCTTGTTGTTGACTGTCCTTATCTATACTTAAAGACAAGTGATTCTAAGAACCCTTGCTGTCAATATGCTGTCCTTGACATCAATCTTATCCATATCGTGACTGATGGAAAGTTTCACGGTAAATATAATATGTCTGGGTACCATCAAACCCACAGCTACCTAAGATAAAAAGAACATAATGCAAAAGGTAGATATGATTTCCCTGACATGAGATACATCATATAAACCAATAGTAAAGTTTATATACGAACTGTTTCAAAGAGCATCTGAGTTGTGGGCGAGTAATGTATTACTTGCAGTTGAGACTTGTGACTGAGAATTGATATCACCACAGAGAACTTTGAGTTCAGAATCATACAAGCTCCAAACTCTGCCAAGCCAGAGGACAGAGATGAGGTAGCTTATCAAAAGCTATCCTGGACGTGGACGCTTGCTGAGGTGAGGATCAGGCCTTGCGTACCAAGCCGGAAGACAGAGAGGAAGTAGCTTGACTGTTAACTATACAATCTTAGTCGCAGAGTCAAGCCGCCCAGTACAATCATGTCTGGGCTGACGACAGGAGATGAGGGCTGAAATGATAATATTTATACTAAGG
Source organism: Fusarium hostae (assembly GCA_002234235.1). Lineage (NCBI taxonomy): Eukaryota > Fungi > Ascomycota > Sordariomycetes > Hypocreales > Nectriaceae > Fusarium > Fusarium hostae. The sequence continues at coordinate 43,623 of NJCR01001819.1, read as the reverse complement.
TTACAATTGAGCTGAGACTGGAGTTAGAGTGAGTTGTAGTTGACCCTAAAGTGGTGGGGCAAAAGGTGGGATACTTGATCTGGACACTTTCAAAATGGTAGGTTCAGGGAATATAAGAATTAATAATATTCAGTATGGTAATCACATTTATTAAAGCTTAGCATCTTGCACCAAGCTTTATGCCATAACCATAAGCTGGTATCCACAGGTCCCAACTGACACAGAACATCGTAAACAAACATCTGGATACTGCTTTAATATACCTTCTATCTTTGCCTCAGTTATCAATCTCCTTGAGGCAGACAATCGGTTCTGAACTGTAAGCTAATATGTATCTCAATTTCTCTCCATTGGCCATCTATTTTCAATTTCGCGTGCCATATCCTCTCAAAGACTGTTCGTTGTAAGCTAAGCAAATAAGCAACGTATTCTCTCCTTTCCACCCACTCCGTTACCCCTCATGTTCTCTCATCATTAGCTAGCCTTCATAATGTCCCTTGGAAACTCTAGCTACTCATCATCATCATCATCATCAATGTCCTGAACCTCATAGCTCAATCCGGCCTCCTCATCGCGCTCTATTTCTAACGCGGTTGTTTCTGGTGTCACGCTGAATGGCTCTGGTATGGCAGTAGGCGTGATCTGCTTCTCAAGTGGGATAGCTTGGTGAAATGCAAGTTTGCGATGCGGTCCAGTTGGATACTTCGACCAGCCACCGTGATTGAGGAAAGGCTTATCAACGCCCCAAAGTTCCTTCGATGTAGTTATAGGTGTGAATGTACATGGACGGTTCATCTCGGAACACCGTTTGCATACCCATATGTCAGTGCGCTCTGGATCTCTTTCGCATGGGGTGCGGTTCCATTGGTGCGGTGTACTATAGTTGCAGAAATCACATCGCATCTTGTTGCGAGTGTTAGGATTTTCATTTGCTGAGGTTTTCCAAAAGTCATCACCACGAGCAGGTAGTTCGCTACAGATGACCGTCGCGCCTTTGCCGAATTCTTTCGCCATCCGTTTGAAGTTTTGATCCCAAGATGCTTCAACAGGAGCTTGGAGAATCTTTCTCTGACGTGGAAGCCATTGGCACCTTTGCTGTAAATGGTCTATCTTGAGTACTGCCACTTGCATGCCGCCAAAGTCTATGGAGTTTTGAAGACCATTCAGTGGACCTGTCCAGGTGATACCTTCTAGAAGTTGGATGATAGTAAGGGCTTTGGTCCATCTCAGCATGGGGTCTATCTTCCCAGAGGTCTGGGTGATTGGTACCGTTAGCCATTTGTGTGAGGTCTCGTCAAACCACTCAATGCGAATTCCCAAGGAAGATGGCAGCTCAAAGTTCTCAAACCTCCCGACACTTGGACAACCAAACCAGGCAGCTGGATGTGGGCGGTAATCATCCATGATCTCAAAGACTATGTGTCCAGACTGTGGAGAGAAGCGCTGGAAAGATTCTTTGGGAAAGCCAAAAGCAATACAATGGGACTTTCCATCTTGATCATGGTACCAGAAACACGTTGAGTGTCGGTTGCCACGCCCTTTGTTGAACTTGCAAGCCATCCTGTATGTCGTGTACGTGCGGACCGTGGGATCAAGATTAGGCATTTTGAAACAATTGATGGTCTTGAGAGAGTAATAGAACCATAGCGGATTCGTGACATTACAGCCATGGATATTGGCATCAAGGTGATGTTGCCATCCTGTGATATCTCGTGTCTTCTTTGTAACTGACTGCAAATACTTGCATTGGTTATGCATGGCTAGGTATTCTGGCTTGTAGGCGAAGTTTGAGGAAGAGCTTGCAATCCATGTGTGGTAGGTATCGAACATCGAGATCATTGTTTGTTCTGCCATGTCCATTACAGCTGGACTAACTTTATTATCAAGTGTCCAGAAACAAAGCAGAAAGGTTTGTCGATCATCGGGACGGGATTTGCGTGCGATGCTGTAGTGAGGGGAGTATCCTCCCATTGACTTGATAGTCTTCTCATGGTCTTGAACCCTCGCCTTGACTCGAGTGCTTTGACCAATATAGAGACCGACTTCATCAGTTGTATCCAGGTGGAGATACACACGAAGGTAAATTGCTTGGCCAATAGTTGATTGAGCGGTAGCATCTGGGAGTCCAAGAAGATCTTGCAGACCAAAATCGCCATCTCGGAGGAATCGCTTTGCTTCGGAAACAAGGCCGTCAATAACACTTTCTACGTTGGACTTGTAGTTCGGCTCAGAGAAGATATCTGAATATCGTTTATCGCTGAGTTTGAAACCCTTCAAGGTGTTTGGATCTTGGCGAATGGTATCCCAGAAAGTTCTAATGAATCTCTTGAGCTTTGTTGTTCCAGGCTGCAGGCGACATTCATTGCCGGACATAATAACGGGCGGAAACAGATCGTTTTGCTTCTCTGACAAGGGACGGAAATTCTTCCCAATGTTCAAGTAACTCAGGGGTAGTATGACTGGTATTACCGTCAGTTAGAGAGAAAAGATTATTGCCTGGAATGACTTGGAAACATACCATGTAAGTGAACCCCATTCCGGATAAAGAAAGTCGATCCCCATCCTCTAGTAGGGCTTTTAGCATAGAGGAACCCTTCTTCATTCTTGTAGAGGTGCAATTTTCCCTGTCGCTTCATTGCGACAGGAATGCGGCGTTGTAGTGATGGGGGAACATGGCTTGCGGTATCATCATATGCGTAGTTATCTCGCAAGATAATTGCTTGTGGTATTCGCGCGCCACGAGGGAGAGCAGGGACCTTCTGGAAAAGTAGATCTGTCATTCTGGACTTATGAAAGCAATAGTTGCCGCTGCCTTGAAGAGTGCTGAATGAATATGAAGGAGTTTATCTGATTGCAGTGGCGCTGTGGTGGTGTTGAAGTGGTAAGGCCAAATGTCTTCCTGTGTTAGATTGCAGAATGAATGAGAGAGAATGAAAGAATTAAGTAATATTAAAGTGAGAGAGAGGAGTTTAGTTATATGCTCTCTGTGTAGAAAGTTAGGATGGTATTACGGTGAATCACAGAGGTGAGCGCTGCGGTGAGCCTGAGGACACGCTCTATCAACACCACAACTTCTCCTGACAATAAAATTTTCCTTCTTTCATAAGTTCAGAGCTTAAATCCATCTTAAGTCTTTCTAACTACGGACTCTACTCTCTTCTTCCTCTCAGATTTCCTAAGTTCATCTTACCTCACAGCAACCTGCTTGTTGCTCCTGCTCAAAGTCGCTCCTTCTGAACTTCACGACACTTTGCCCTCAAGTCACAAGACATGGGTCTCTCGTACTTCTTTCGCTTTTCGCGCCATGGCCATGATATAGTTCATCCGCGCCATTGCCATTCCTCGGTCCGAACCAGCAGCGATGGCGCAAATCACTGAGAACGATGCCCTACCCCCCATTGAAGACACCGACATAATCTGGCCCGACGATCTACCGAATGCTCCCCAATTCCAGGAGGAAGATGAACCTGCTACAACTCCGATGGATCAAGAGATAGAGCCTGATGCTAGGGACTGTCAGTGTGTTCGACTTTATTACAACCTTGCAAATGCTTACGATTTAATCAGGGACAGAAATTTTGGCTGAACAAGATCGACGGCTTTTTGAGATCAGAGTTAATAATGCGAAACTCTACTCTGGATATCTCTATAGCCATATTCCCAATTCAATTATCGACTGGGAACTCGATGGATCAACGAGACCGTGTCGTGTCCAAGGCCTGTCCTATTATAGCAAACCTATGGGATCGATTAGAGAGCTCGAAAATCACCTGAAGTCAGCAAAACATTTAGTGAGTATACATCTCCAATTCCTCCTATTGCTTTCCAATTCTAAGTGGCATAGAAACATGACGCATCTCTCGCTCGACAATCCCCTGCTCCCAAGCAAATGACTGATCAGCAAGACTACCAAGTCCCAGTCCCACCATTGAAGAGAACAAAGTTGGAGCATACCGTGAGCCCCGAAGAGTTGATGAGCGACGATCTCGTGTTGGAGGACAAGCCTTTTAATGAGGCTTTGCAGTTACCGAGTTCTTTTAATTACCCTCCTTGGCTGGTCATTCCAGACTCTCAAGATACATCCTCTGAGGATGAGGAGATGACACTATCACCCACAACTGAGCCTCGGCTCAAGCATACTATCGAGAAGACAACTGGCGATGATCTTGTGTTGAAGGACAAATCTTTCGATGAGGCTTCAGAATACCCGTCTTCTTTCAACTACCCTCCCTGGCTGGTTATCCCAGACTCTCGAGAGACCTCTGAGGATGAGGAGATGCTACCATCACCTGCGAATGAGCTTGGGCCTGTGTTAAAGCATACAGTTGAGAAGACAACTGGTGAGAACCTTGTATTGGAGGACAAGTCGTTTGAGGAGGCTTCAAAGATGCCACTTTCTTTTTCTTACCCTCCGTGGGGAGTTGTCCAGGACTCGGACGAGGACTCAGAGAATGAGCCGTATGTGCATGCTGTTTGAACGCGCTGGAATGAGTATGGGATAAAAATGGCAATTATAATTAGAGTGTGAAGAAGAATGAGACTGCAAATTGAAGAGAGCTTGAGACTGAGATTTACTTACTGCAAAGTGAGATGCTGGTGGAGGTTAATTGAATTGATTGTGTGGAATTAATTGATAATACGTGACTTGGACAACCAAATAAATGGCGTTGGTGGATCTCACTTTTTTGGCCAAAGTCCGGATGACGAGTTTAGGATAGGGGGCGCGGGAGCCACCATTTTTTGGCGAACTTCCCACCAATTTTACACACACTGGAATTACCTTCCTGCAACCAATACTACTCCAAATTGAATAAATTTGGTATCATTAAGAAGCCTGAGTCTCAATTTACTATTGCCAATTAAACGCGCCTGTAAAATCTCTCTAGAATTGCTGCTGAGGCGTGGTACTCCAGCAGCCAGACAGTGCCATATGAGTCCACCCAGCCAATCTCGCGATAACTTCATTGCAACACTAATAACTATCCAAATTTGACAAGTTTAGTACGACTCAAAAGCCCAAGTCTCATTTTATTAATATGAATCAAATGCGCCCGTAAAATCACTCTAGATATGTCACTAAGGTGCAGTACTCTGGCAGCCAGACAGTGCCATATGAGCCCACCCAGCCAATCTCGCGATAACTTCATTGCAACACTAATAATTATCCAAATTTGACAATCTTAGTACCATTAAGAATCCCAAGTCTCATTTTATTAGTGCGAATTAAATGCGCCTGTAAAATCACTCTAGATATGCCACTGAGGTGTTGTACACCAGACTCATCTAGATGAACCCAGCGTCACGAATCTCGTGATAGCTTCATTTCTAAGTCTGAGCTCACTATTGCCTACCTCACTGTAGATCCCAGACTGATTTATGATACTCTTAGTCTTGACCTCTCTATCTAAGCGTCTATATCTGTTGCTCTCAAGTTACTACCACTCACGTCAATGTAGATCCTGCATATTGTACTCCAAGTTTTGACCTCTCTATCAAAACCTCCATATCGGTTGTTCGAGTTATTGTCAAATTGTTCAAGTCTCATAGCAACTCATGTCCCCTTAGTTAAATACAATATTAGTATTACTTACTTATGCCTTGTACAACTTGTTCCTCCCATGAAAGTCCTGTATGTTGCCAGAGTCTCAGTGACTTGGTTATCAATCAGAAGACAAGTTTACACTACCTACTGTTCTTTGCACCATTTGTGAGATAATCAAGTAGCAAGAAATTAACAGTCTTTACTTGAGAGTTTCTTTTACTTATAGCTTTTATCATTCTACCTTTCCCAGGAATATTATTGCTATCAATTAAAAGCTCCATCTCTCCTCAGTATTTTCTAAATCCCAAACCCATAATACTAAGCTGGAATTCCAATCACCAAGTATCAATATTATCTACAAGATTTACAATAACAAACTTATACAGTTCTTATAATCCAGACACCTCACTAACATTGCCATAAACTATTTCATCTCCTTCCCAAGAATCATTATCAAACCTCAGGGAGTTCCCATCTATTCTCAGGTTATACAGAGTGTTTCTCTTCATGTTCAACAGAATGATTAGTATACTAAAATAGTACTGGGCCTTATGTCCATTTCTCCCAACTGACAGCATTCCCATGATTATTATATTCCCATAGCATGAAAGGATCTTACTCCCAACACTTCCTACTAAGGATTACAAAACTTCTTTTAGTACTAAAGTTCCCGCTCAGATCTCCTGATGGCAGCACTCCCATAATTAGTTATGAGTCTGTAGCATCAGGGAACAGACGTTGGTGGAAAGATCTTCTTTCAGGCTTGGCATGCTGGACGGTGTCAGCATGATCAGATGCCTATTATGAAAGAGAAGGGTGGAAAGGTGCTGGCGCCTTCAGCTATTAGGGCTGATGCTGGTAAATATCGAGATTTGCCTGGGATGCCTGTGGGTTTGTTCTGGGTATGATGAATGAAGACTGATTGAGATTTAGGGACATACGGACAATGTCGAGGCCATCACAGATGTTCAGGCTGTTATTGAGACTTACAAACGGAGCTGTGAGCTATCTAAATCAGCTGGTTTTGATGGAGTCGAACTCCTGGCCCAAGGGTAACATATAACATATCCGTCGGCACCTCTGGGGCAATTGCTAACTTACATCAAAGCGGCTATCTGCCTCACCAGTTTCTCAGCAGGTCAGTCATACCAATATCGTCAATACGCTTTTAGTACTGATTATATAGCCGTGCGAATCACCGCACCGACGAGTATGGCGGTTTGGTCGAAAACAGATGCCGCTTCACACTCGAACTCGTCGATGCAATCGCTGCTGTCTTCAATGGACCCGAGTATATCTCCGTCAAAATTAACCCTACAGATTATCTCAACGATTCTGTTGTTGACTTTGACGAGATGCAAGAGACTTATACATATCTTATCACTGAGCTTGTTAAGAAAAAAGTTGGTATCATTAACCTTGGCCGTCGTGGTGCCTCCACCGGGTCAGGAGAATTCTTTGGGCATCTCGTCCGGCCTGAAGGCTATCCTCTTCCTCGTGGCTACGATCCTGTTCTTGGCTTTGGGAAACTCGTAAAGTTTCCCGGAAGTCCGACTTTTCTTATGGCCAATCAAGATTATACTGTTGAAGAGGCCAATGCTCTTGTTGTAGCGGGCAAAGTCGATATGATTACGTTTGCGAGAGCTTTCATTTGCAATCCGGTAGGTAGTCCAACATTGATGTATTCTGATTCTAACTGGTTAAAAAGGATCTTATTCCTCGTATCATTCACGGAATCCCTCTTGCCGAGAATGATAGATGCTTTGGGGTTTATTATGGGCTAGGCAAGACACCAGACGAGGGTTACAATGATTGGCCAGTAGCTTCAACCACATAGACGTCACTAGACCTTTTTCACGTGAATATCAGATAGGGATAGATTGATGAGCAATATGTGCAGTGTTCCATTCAAATGAATGTGGCTCAATAATATACGAGCGGATAACTATGTACAGATGAATGAGTGTCATGGATGAATCACCATGATAATCCCATTTGCAACGCAAAACTGGGTGTCCAGCATCCACGTCCGTGAAAAACCCTGAAGATAACAGTGCTAGGACCTTTTCTCCAGCCTCTTACTTCTTCAGGGTGAGCAGACCAGGGCGGTAAGGAAGAGAGTTGTAGTCGCCACCACTGTTGGGGTTGCGGCCCTGGTAGAGGAGCTGGAGGTTGCAAGGGTCGACGGGGAAGGTCTGGTCAGCGCTGGTTCGGATGAGCTCTCCGTGGCTGATGTCGTTGGTCCAGGTGGCACCGCTGTTAGCCTTGCCGGCGAAGGGGTTCTGCTCTGTGGCAGCGTTGGGGGTCCACTGGCCGTCGAGGCTGGTGGCAGTGAACGAGCGGAAGAATCGGCCGTTGCTGCCCATGGCCTCGACAATCATGAGGTATTTGTTCAGTCCCTTGAGGGAGTAGACCTGCACGGCCTCGAAGAGGTTCGCCCTAGTGTCCTGCATGATGATTTGCGAGGCGGAACCGAAGCTGCCGGGGAAGTTTCCAATGGGCATGCTGGCGCGGTAGATGCGGCCATTGTCGCCGCAGAAGAACAGGTACATGTTCTTGCTGTCACCAATGACGGTCTGGTCGATGGGGCCAGTGTCCGAGTCGGCGATGTTGCCGGTGAAGAGAGGCTGAGCAGCAGACCAGCCGTTGGCGTTGGCAGGGTTGCTGGAGGTTCTGTACGAGAACTTGGTGGGGCCCCACTGGTGAGCCAGGATCCAGACGTTCTTGGGCTGGAAGTAGAACAGAGTAGGGGCGACGGCAGAAGAAGTCATGCCGGTTTGGGTGGCAGAGCCGAGCTGGTTGATGTTGGAGACGGTGCTGAAAGCCATGGATCCCCAATTGGTGCCAAAGGTAGTGGCGTAGACAAGCTGGCCGCCATTGTAGGGAGCGGCAGTGAAGTCCTTGAGGGAGACCCAGGGGGACTTGGGCTGGGCGAGAGCACCGCTGGAAGTCCACTTGTAGCTGGAGGGAAGAGCACACTGGGCTGAGACATCGCCGACGGAGCCGAGGAGCAGCAGACCTGTGGACAACAGGCTGAGATCGTTGCTGAAGAACTTCATGACGATGTAGATGTGAGGAGTTGAGATGAGATGGTGATGATACAAAAAAATACTGATCGACGGGGGAGAAGTCAGTATATTACATATGAATTAGTAGATGGACTATGCATGGCGAGATGGCCCTTAATTTGTATGGGGATCATTCGTTGCTGGGGAATAATCAAGCTTGTATTGGAGGAGAAAATATCGTGTATCCACTGGGATACAACCATACGACCGAGTCTTGTTCTAGATCATCCGAACAATGACCCAAACAAGGATTTGATCGAGGGTGTTTCCATTGAATGTGTTCCTTTTGGAACCACGGAGACGGATCCGAGTGTTTCTGTTTTTGGGTTAGCTCGATCTAGTTAGGTACATTTAGCTTACGCTAATTTAACCAGAAGAGAAAAGTACCTTGCCTTGCCTGTTGTGGTGCGCGTCAGCTTGTACGTGCGTTGCCTGAAGCTGAAGCAGTGACGAATATACGAATGTTTTGCGTTTCCATCTTGAGAGTATAAACTTTCTTGTTGGTCCAACTGCCTGCATTGCGTGCAAGAAACGTGACGAAGCGGAAGACACGGCATCATAGTGGGTTTCATCCTGGCAGGCCTGGTTTCAGCCTCCACTCGGTCATCTCTTGGGGCTTCCCGCGGGATACAAGAAACAAGGCCTGACCACCACATGATGTCCTTACCCAGATGGACTGATGCAGTCATTACTATACACAGTCTAGTTTACATTGCCATGTGGCGAGCAAATATGCACCCCAGGAACACAGCTGCGCAGGAAAAATACAGCAAGATATTGGCGCACCTATAGAATTGCACTATTCACCGTATCCAGTATATCTCCCGTCGGTAAATCTAGGTAGCACCCCAGATTTGTCCCTGGAAAACAACCCCGGCCGGCACAGCCTCATTAGGCTAAAGGGGAAAACGATATCGGGGTGATCGATTGTCAAATATTACAGGCGTGCCAGTAGAATTAACTACTGATATATTGTTTCACGCACAGTCTGTTATTCCGCCTATCAGACTCAACTTGGTTTTTAACAGTATTGTATTTTAGCCAGATTTGGTGTAAGCGGGCGAATTAAACTACGGAAGTCGCAAGGGAAAAAGTGAATAGCATTAAGAGAATGCGGGGGATGAATGCGGAGTGCATACAGCCGTGTAAGTGAAGACATCATAAATTTCAGGTGTTGAGATTTTGAAGTTATAGCGGTGAGGGTGAGGGGGATTGAGCAAGATGACTTCAGATAAGGCTGAATGTTTTCCCACGGAACTCGGCTTCTTCGATGTTGAATGTCAAGGCGAGAACAAAGTGGGTTTATCGAAGCTTGATGGACGTCCCCTTGAAACGCCAAGTAATATCCGATAAGATAAGTCGACTGAAAAGGAAATAGAAGCGAGATGCCAGTGAAACATACTGATAAGATAAGAGGATGAAGTCATTGAAGCTCACCCTGTACGTCCAAGATATCTTAAGTTTGTATTATCTTAAAAGAATATCGTGTCCTTGTCACCTGTGTTAGTAGTCTAAAGTTTAATCTTATGGCTAGTAATCATCTATATATAGCTATATTAATTAGAGTGCTTCCATGGCTTTAGTATATAATTAATATTGTGTAGATTAAGATCGAAAACAATAGTCTATACGGAGTAGCAACTATATATATTCAACTTCTCTTAAGCCTCAAACTTTAATACCACCTCAGCAAATAGTATATTTAATAGAACGTCTCTTATCATGTCATAGTAGCAAAGGTTCCATACACCCAATCAAATAGTAAATAACCTGAGTTTAACAGTACAACACAATGATAGTCTATTTCCAAGACAGGTATCTAGTGTACATCTATTCTAAGCAATCTATGCATTCGGCATATGATCTTTCATCCAATTCTCCTTTTCTATCCGTATCGACCTCTGCCCCCATTTAATAGTCATCCACGCCCCAATAGCGCCCCAAACAGACGGAACTGCCCATCCTAGCGTATATCCAACCTCGACAGGTAATATCCACGCCAACACAATCAAAACAATGCTCACAATAGACCCAGTAATAGCCCAGGCCCAAAGCATCTCAACAAGCATCCTTCTAAACCTTGGCGACGCGTTATATCGCGCCATAGCAGCTTCTCTATACTCCTTCCCTCCACCTCCATCACAAGCTGTGATATCCTCCATGATCGTGAATGTAAGGGGGGGATATTTATCGCCAATGACGTGGGAGCTTAAACGGTGCCAGCGAAGTCTCCAGCCGAAATGATACGCCGTGCCAGTCCAGATCATGTATGATGTTACCATTAGTATACCAACGGGTATGATAATACTCAAGCCCCTCATGATCGGTGGATCTGGTATGCTGAACCCAATCATGAGCGCCGTCATGACAAAATACGGTGGACCAAGTACGAGATGCACCGTATCAAAACTCCACCGTCCTGCACCGTTAAGAGGACGATAAGTATCGCGTTTCAACGCAAGTCGCAAACCGCGAAGACCATATTCTCCACCTGATATAAACCCAAACATCGCCGTTATGATCGCAAACATAGCGCCCGGACGTAAATTAGTTAGGTTTGAGATTGTGAAGTAAAATATAATCGGGATGAGTGTGCATTCTGTTAGAATCAGGAACCAGAAGAGGAAGATCATGAGTTTGTGCTCGTGGAGGTTATACGGTAGTGGTGGAGGACCACGTGCGATATCGTTGGTAGGTTCATTTTTGCTCGGCATAGACAGTGTGCTCGGAGCTGAAGAGAGCGTTATATTCTCTGTACCCGACACAGTATTCGAGGGCGTCGCCATTGTGAAGAAAACTGGCGTGGATAAGCTTAAAAATAAGCTTATTTACAAAAACACTACAGAGGAGACAAAAAGCACCATTAAATCACTCAGGGGCATTCACTGTATTTTATTCTAGCGTGTAGTGGTTATGGCGTACGTCAGTGGCAAAAGATTAGTGACAGACGAGTGCGTCAGAACGGTCTTGGTATTGAAGTGTTGGGGGCGGATGGAGCCGGTGATGATGCTATTTTTGCTTGGCGTGAGCGCTGCTAATGTGTGCCAAGGGATTGGAAAACAAGATTGGCTGTCTGGAGAGGCTTGGTTAGAGTAGAGTGTTGGATGATAGGAGATTTAAATCCGGGCATACAACGTCGAATGCGAGAGAATTGGATCGATGATGATTGCTTTTGGTCTTCGGTTTTGTCTTTACTGGAGTGTTTCGTACTCGCTCCATGAGAGTGTTCGCCATGATGGGATGATTGGTGGTCAACTTCAAGCTGCTATCCGAACACGCAAGATATTGCTACAATGCCACCCTAGGGTCAGAACCGAGTTCCAGTTTACCTCAGTGGATTATACTAAAGAGTGAGAAAATATGATATCGATAACTCATAATTGGCACACGTAACTACCGGCGTTGATCTACGGCGTCTTATTACCGACCCGGACGTCCGTACAGACAAGGATGACAATCAGACCATTCTTCCGCATCTTCCGGGCCGCCTGTAAACCCATCGTCTACCGCAGACACACCAATGCCGAACAATCCATGAACAAGATCTACATCTGTCTGAGCTGAACGAGCCGACCCCCAAGCTTCAAATCTCGTGCTATACTCGTACCAGAGAACCGAGCATAACACCGAGGACAATAATACTACGTAGAGATCGAATAATACATACAACAACACCGCCCGAACGCGAGATCGGTAAGACCGAAAGTTTATTCTTTCGCGAGCTCGAATGCGCTGCGATAGGTGGAGGAACAACCACGCGGCCTTTTTTACACCGACATGTCGTGAGTAATGGCAATGCATAGAGTTCTTCAAGTTGTCTCCGGAATGAATTATCCATCGAGCGAGGACATGGTTAGCAATGTGATCTGAACATGACCCTGACATGATCGCCTTACAGCAATGCAAACAAACACATCACATAGACACTGGACATCTTCGAACCAAAACAAAACATGGGTATTCGTGTACTGTTCTAATCTAACTCCCCCTTCGCAAGTCCAATCCCCTCCTCCTCTTACTAACTCGTCACCAAATCCGGAAAATACCTCTTAAGACTACTATCCAGCATCCTTATCCCCACCGGCTTAACAAGATAATTATCCGCACCCGCCTTACTCGCCGCCTCCCTATCCGTCTGACTATCCTGCCCCGTGACAATAAACACCACCGCCTTACTATCCCTCATATTCTCCAGCGCTCTGATCTGTCGTGTAGCGCTAATACCATCGCAGACTGGCATTTGTAAGTCCATGAGGATGAGGTCTATACCAACGGCGGCGCAGGTTTGTTGTTTCTTAAAGAGCTCTACGGCTTGGTGTCCGTCTATGGCGCTTAGATAGGGAAGACCGCGCTTCTTGCAGTACATTTCCAGAATGCGGAGATTGACTGCGTTGTCGTCGACGATTAGGGTCATGGGTTTTGAGGTGGTGGGGGGTATGAGGGGGCGGATGGGGAGGTCGATTGTTGCTGCTTCGATTTGGGATACGGCTTTTGCGAGGGATTCGCTAAGAAGTCGTTGGGTTTCGTTTGTTCTTGTGGGGGGAATCGAAGAGCCATTGGCGGAATCGTAGCCTTCGTCTGATGTTGACTTTTGATCGCTCTCGGGTGTTTGTTCGCCGGGTGTCAGGAGGGATTTCGGACCTTCGAGGGGAGCGGGAGATGGTTGTGGGGATGTTCTTGTTGACTTGCGTAATTGTGCGAGTAGTTGGTCGGCTTTTTGGAGAGCAGAGTCAAGCGTAGACGACGAGAAAGGTCCATTGACGAAGACGATGTTGGTACATGATTCGGGAACATCTGGTTCATCCGAGCTGGGGACTAAACAAATAGCGACTTGGCCCTTCGGTAGTATAGAGTGATATTTCTCTCGCTCGGTCGAATCTCGTATGTGGTCAATGATATTGAGACAATCTTGCGGGTCATTAGACAAGGAAAAGCCATTTTGGGTCAGGTATTTCGCTAGGTTCGCGGACAAGTGTGCATCGGGTGAATCGGACGGAAGGTGGCGATAACTCAACGGGAGGTGCTTGAGCTGCAAGGCTGTTGTTTCGGAGGGCGTCGAACCCGAGGGACGAATGTCGCGGAATGTCGCGCGGAAGTGCGAACCGCGATCAACCTCTGACGAGACCAACTCGATTGAACCGTGAAGCAGTGCAGAGAACTTGATCGCAAGTGTCAAGCCGAGTCCAGCGCCAGTTGAGTGCTCGCCAACTTTCTCGTACATATCAAAGATGCGACCTTGATCTTCAGGAGAAATGCCACAGCCTGTATCCTCAACATCCACCACAAGCGTCTTCGTTTCTTGTGTATAGGATTGTGTAACAGTCACTACTCCTTCGGTCGTGTTTTGTAAAGCATTTACGATCAGAGGAAGGATACTGTCTCGGAAGAGGTTGATGTCAATTCGAAGGCCTTCGGACTCGGGGGTAAGGTTGTGATGGAAGAAGACGGGGGCTCGTGTGCGTGTGTCCCTAAAGGTGAAGTCGGCCAATGCCTGGACGAGCGACGTCTCAAGAGACTCGATGCCATGCGTGGCATATTGTCGTTCGGCAGCAGCGATATCAGCCCAGCGGTTGAGGGTGATCATACTGTTGACGGTCGACATGAGTTCCCTGCCCGCCGTAGATATTGTATCGAGGTAAATGGACGACTTTCCCAGCTCCGCAAGTGGCTTCATTATCGCCTCCACGCCAGGCCGCAATGTCGAACTTCCAGGCACTGTCAATGCCCTTAGATCTTCCGTCAATAGCTCTGCGGCGCCGAGGATACCGTGGATCGGGGTTCGGAGCTGGTGCGATACACCTCGAAGGAACTTCTCTTTGGCTCGCATAACTTCTGTAAGAAGACGTTTCTGCCATCGCTGTGTGAGCATGGTAGCGCAGGTGTGCACAAACCAAGAATCGACATCGTCAAATATTCGTCGGAAATCCTTTGTCGCGACGACGAGGACCGATGGACCGAGTTTCGTTTCGCATTGTGCTGAAATGAAGCGGACTACCCGGTCTTTTGGTGGTTCGTTGAAGTTCGAGTTCGCGATAAAGTCTTCGATGTATTCGTCATCCTCCCACAACCCATGCTTCAAGTCGGATGTCGTCGCGGGATACGGGACCGTCGATTGATCGGTGCCCGTAGACTGCAAGCTTATTGACTCGTCGGGGAAGGCTTGCCGAAGTATTCGCAGGATAGGTTCTTGGACATCGTCGCCGTCGGGTTCTTGTTGAACTGCTGCGATGAGCTCAACAAATCGGTGGCGTTCTCGTTGGCGTCGCGCTCGTGCACATTGTATTATATCGTGGACAATCCAGTCGGCTAAACGAGCCAGTGCAAGCTGCTGTGTCTTGGATAACGGATCTCGACCTGTCGCCGACGCTACACATAATGAGCCAAGTCCGACACATTCACCCGACTCGTGTTGCATTCGGAGCGGGACACCAGCATATGCGACAAGTCCACCGTGTTCAACGTATGGCGATTCGCGAAATCTCCAGTCTTGGAGCATGTTCGGTAGGAGGAAGACATTCTATCGAGGCTTAGCGAAGGGCTTCGGCGAGACAGCGGTGACTATACTCCAGGTGGTTGAGTAACGGTATGTGAGCAGAGGGTTTCACCACGGGGGAGAATAGCAAGTTGAAGGCCTACCGTGGCCAGACGAATGTAAACATTGACATCTAGCACACCAACAACAGCATACTCCCAGCCCGACGACTCTTGAGCAAGACATGCCTTCTCCTGCAGTCCCGCTAGAAGTTCAGGCTCGTTGTCTAAATCCCTCGCATAATACCATAGCATAGATAGCCTCAGCCTTTCATTCTTTGCCAATCGCGATCGCACATATTTCGAGGAAGCACATTGCGCTTCGGGCGGTATCGACGAGGGCCCGAACGGATCTGGTTTCGGAGGGTAGAAGGACGAGTCGACGTCGGAAGCC
Organism: Fusarium hostae; assembly: GCA_002234235.1. Taxonomy (NCBI): domain Eukaryota; kingdom Fungi; phylum Ascomycota; class Sordariomycetes; order Hypocreales; family Nectriaceae; genus Fusarium; species Fusarium hostae. The sequence goes on along the minus strand of NJCR01001819.1, from coordinate 28,088 downwards.
CAAGGCTCTACTGGGATCTTGAAGTTGTTGGCATCGAAGATGGGGCCAATTGCTTTCGGACGCGGAGGGAGAGAGTGTTTATCGATTGTTGAGGAGAGGAGCGCGGCGTCTGCTTTGGGGAAGAAATGCATTTAGTGATGATTATCTAGGAACTGAAATTGGCGAGGCATGGAGGTGGGAACTTTTAGGGAAGGGATCGTCGAAAATTAAATTGTTAGAGAAATACTGAATTGATGAGATGGAGAAGAGAGGGAGGGGCTCGTGACCCAACTTAACTTAGTTAATGCGGGAATGACAGACATTTTTAGGGGCTGACAGAGATGTCGTCATAACTGTGCAAGCCGAGACAAGCGCTATTTAAAACGATTCATTTCTTCAATTCTTCGGAATAGATGCTCCTTTTTTTGTAGAGTTCATACAACCCCAAGGTCCCCCCGCCTAAAATGATACCCTAAAACCTATGGACATTCTTCAACAGTCATGGGTCACTTTTGCCAGCCTATTGAACCCCGGACATGCTAGTATTCCGTCTTGTACCCGGTAGTCTAGCCTAGATACCAGAGTCATCCTGAGTCGCGTTGTTGTGCTTGTTGAACATGGTATAATACGCAGCCCAGTTCGCACACGTCTCGGAATATGTAGGCAAAATGCCAGACTTTTTAAACATAGGTCCAATGACTTCAGGAGACTCAACGAACTGAAGCGCCAGGCCTCCCGATGCGTGAAAGGCGATCTGAAGAGAGAGAATTAATTCCGAGGATCGAGAGTGGGGAGTGAGGCGAAACTTACATGACAGTGCATTAACCAAACACCAGGGTTGTTGACTAGAAAATGTTAGTCAGAGCTCTCTCTATACCGCAAGAGTACTAATTGCAAGGGATTATTTACTTTGGAAGGCGATAATAATGTAGCCATCGACCGGTAAGAGTACAACGTCCCGACGAGGAGGATTGTCCAGCTGAAGAGTAAAGTTATTCGGATTGAACTCTTCAGTCCCAGAATCGAGAAGAACAAAGTCATGTCCATGAACATGAATTGGATGCGCAACAGGTGCCTGCGTCTTGTAAACCTTTCGATGTCCCTTTGTCGTAGAGTTATGAATCGATTCCGTAAACTTGCCCTCTATGAGAAAAGCAGCCCACGTTCCATTCTTATAATCCAAGGTGACGGGCTCATACCCAACAGGAAACTGAGGGTTATTCCATCCTTTTTCCGAAGCGATCTTGACGAGACTTAGACTTGGTTCTGCCCAGTCAAGGTAGAAGGAGGAGTTGGCGAGGACCCATTTGTGCATCATGGAGTCTTTCTTGAATTCATTGGGGTACCCGACGAGATGTACTTTGAACGAATTTTTAATGTAGTCCTCGTTGTGTTGTGTGATGTTACGCTTCACAATGGGTTTGAGCTTCTTGCTGGGCTCGTCCTGACAGCCGTAGCATATGTTATCCTGTCTTGGGGGAGGTGTCCAAGGGATAGAAGTTGAGCTAGCGTCATAGCGGATGATACCGAGATTAGATCTCGCGCCGCCATTTTGACAATCGCGTGCGTGGATCCAGAAGTTTACGTTTCTGCTATTGTGCCCCTTGACAGCTGTTGCGTTGACGATGATGTCGTAGCGTTGACCAATAGCGATGTTGATCATGTCTGTTTCGTAGGGCTCAATGGGGACAAAGTCAGTCGCCACGACCCAGAACTTATGACCGTCGATCCAAAAGGTTGTATGTGTTGAAGCAGCAGTGTTGACGAGGCTCATTTTGTATGTCTTGTCTTTTTCGAAATGGAATGATGTGAGGTTGGAAGTGCCCTTGCAGTTCTTGTCTAATGAAGGACAGCAGTAGTATGTGCCGTTGCCGTTCATCAGCATGCTGTCAGGAGCTGGAGGGCGGCCTTTTACCTGTCTGTTAGCACTAGTGAGATTCTGTTGACAAGAAGAGGGAACAGTACCCAGATATTCGAGCTGAACTTGGGAGAAAGCAGTTTTGTGGAAGTTATCAGTGATGAGAACTGGGCCAAGATCAACATCGTAGTTCATGCTAGTCGGACCATTAATCTTGAGTGCGCCTGCTAGTCCGTCGGCATCTAATGTAAAGTTAGTAGAGAATGGTAATAGAAGAGCCTAAATACTAACATTGTAGACTGAAGTGGCCTAAGATTATTAGAAATTGTCAAAACTTTGAGGAGGCATGACTTACTGTGATACCACGATGTTCCATATTGTGTAGCTCTCCAGCGATAAGTGAACTGTTCACCAGGCTACTCCAATTAGTATGTCGGGTTAAGTGGTAGATGGCGATACTTACTGGGATTGGGCATTCAGTCACTCCTGACACGCCGTCCATCCAGTTTGTGTTTAGTTGACGAATGCCATGCCAGTGAATAGAAGTGCCGTTGAAGTTGGTCAATTGGTTCACAACGGTGATTTCTTGGTAACAGTCAGATCACTTACACTTGCAAAGATGGACCAAAGCAATAGGACTTACCAAAAGTATCTCCCCAGTTCCCCTCAAGAGTCGGCCCAGGATACGTTCCATTGAACAGCATCCGATCAACCCAGTATCCATCAGGTGAAATCCTTTCATTAGTAACGTACAAGAGAAACTGCATCCTTCAGCACTTGTCTCTTAACTTCAAGATGAAGGACTTACCTTCCGAACTACACCTTCAGGAATGATCTCTTCATAATCAGTATGGATGTCAAAGTCAGTTGACCAGCACTGTCTATTCTTTGGTGAGTTGCAAGCTCCATCAATAGACTTTGCATCAAAAGCATCAACAAGTGAAATGTCTTGAACAGGGGAGTAAGAATGTGAGAACTTGGTTTGGTCTGTGAAACGATGGATGAAGAGAAACTCTGTGAGTCTCTTCCAGAAACCCATCTTGTAGCAAACTTGATAGGATGTTTGGATTCTAGGGTTGATGAGGGGGAAGAGGGTAGGAATGGAAGCTGGAAAGAAATGGAGGGTTACGCGGACCCCGATGGAGACGGGATATTGATATAAAGACCTAACACAGTATCATCTCACAGCAACCCATACTACGCAAGCAGTTGATGATAAGCAGTCTTGCAGCGGCTGAAAAGCCATGCACCAAAATGTAAAAACCCGCATGGTGGCATCCCTACAAGCCAAAGATTACGAACGAAGTCAACGTCAACACCAACTCATTCGTCAATACCACCCTCAACGTCGTATTATTTAAATCGGTCTAGGCGTGAGCCTCTACCGGCATATGTGTAGGTTCCAAATACAGGAATCAGAACAGCGCTGAAATGCAGGATTTCAATAATGCGATGCAGAGGGTAAGCCATACATGCAGCTGAGAGCGGGGAAACACCAAGCTTGGTGTTGATGGGTGATAAGATGATATGGCGTTATCTTGATGATAAAATTTGTATTTCAGCTTGATGGTTTTGATCTACTTTAGTTGAGAACGGATTGATTACGCATGTCTCAGTTTCCCCCGCTACGAGTTTGCATCGATAGTCTTAGAACTATTGACTCAAAGCGGATGGAACGCTACCCAAATGGTTTTGGCACGAACTGCTGGCGTACGGTCTGATTGGGCGGTGAAGGATCCTCACTGGGCGTCATGCAGTTGTGAGGGATAATTTATTGAAAGTTTGGGGAGGTTTGATACGACTTCGTGTTGACGGCGAAGGTAATGTTGTATGCAGATTGCTGACCGGTCTTGTCCGGGGGGATGCGGCTAAGCTGCGTGGCTGGATGAGGTTGTATCGGCGGCCTAAGATGTTAGACGGCGTGGATTTGGGGTATGACAATACCGTAGTAAGATTTATTCACTCAGTCCTATCTCGTATCGGCATACGTCTCGTTCTAGAGAATGAACATGAAGTATTAAAGACCCAATCCCTCATCCTAACTGCGAATCACTATCATCAAGCATCGCCATCATGGCTACTCCAACCGATCCTCTCAACTTCATCCCCGCAGACACATTCTTCCCTACCGTTCCCAACTTCACCAAACCCTCTGAAATTCTCACCGTTGAATCATCTACTTCAACATCCCCCAGCGATCCTCTTCGCTATGCTGCACACATCACTCTGAAGGGTGAACCAAACACTCACTGTCTAGTCCAGTTTGCATCGCCGCAGATTTGGAGAGTGAGATATAATCCAAAGTACACTGCTGTGTCGGGTTATGACAATTTCAACTCGTAAGTTATTACTCTGTAGTCTGTTGTTACTGATTTGTGGTCTGTGGGGCTTTGGTGCTGATGAAAATAGGCGTACTATTGTTAGAGATACGTTTTCGAGTTTGGTAGATGATCTCCAGCAGGAGTATAGAGACTCTGAGGCTTGGAACTCGCATCCTGCTCAGGAGGGATGGTTTTGGAAGACTTCTTTTGAGCAGAAGGCTCCAGATCACTGGGTTCTCACTGTAGGTTCACCAGTACATACCAACACTGTCGCCTAACATCTCTTAGACCGTTGAGTATCAAGACAAAGAGTCCACTGGTGTCCCGAACACAGCTCTCCACTTCTTCGCCGCTCCATTTCGCATCGTCGTAGGTACCCTCCTTCCTCTTATACTTCTACGCTCACATGGCTAGGCAACGAGAAAACTCAAGGCCCTTGACGCAGACCCTGCGTTCTTAAAGACCGTTGGTATCGATACTGTATCTGAGTACGAGCAGATAATCTGGCAGACTACGGACCAGACGTTCTCTTATCAAAGCGATCCTAACATTGGCGCTGTGAACAATGTCGTTCTCAACATCAAGAAGCCTGGACCAGCAGCGTATCTTGGCTTTGGTGAGCAGGGTGGACGGACTGTTATAAAGAAGCCTACATATCTCAACTTCTTCTGTAAGTGTAATGCCATGATGCGATGATGGCTACTGACTAGTTAGGTTATGATAACTTCAACTATTCAAAAGTCTATGGTCTTGGAGCTTTGGATACTCGAGAGCCGCTGTAAGTAATGCTCACAATATGTTATGCATCGGCTAACTGAAGCCTTAGATACCACTCTACGCCTTTCTTTCTGGAGATGAACGGTAATCCGGATCGTAAGAATGTCACGGGTGTCATGGTGGATAACTACTCTCAAGTTGCCATCGATCTTGGCAAGAATGATTCGCATACCATCAGTGTTGCTACTCGCTTCAACACCTTTGATGCATGGATCCTCACGGCAGACGACGTTCCGAGGATGATTTGGTAAGTAGTCTGCCTCTGTTACTGTTGGTATCTGACCGCGTTTAGGCAATACACCTCTATTGTCGGACGACCTAAGCTCAAGCCCCGTTTCATTCTGGGACATCATCAAGCATGTAGGTTGCAAACAATGTAGGATGCATGTAAAGAACTAGTGGACTGACGCATATAGGCTATGGTTACTCCAACGAAGGGACTGTCAACAACGTTGTACAACGGTACCGAGATTCCGAAATCCCATTGGATGGGATGCACCTTGACGTTGACTTTCAGGTACTTTCACCTTGATACCCTTTGGCCTTGGCTAATGGCTACAGGATAAATACCGCACCTTCACCAATAGCAACAAGAATTTTCCCAATGTGGGATCATTCCTGAACGGCCTGAAGGCAAAGGGCGTGAAGAGCTGCACTAACATCACACCCATTCTCACCATTCGGCCCTCAGATGAAGGTCCCTACAAAGCACTGGACAGCTTCTGGGATGTGAATGATAAGAAGAACCCAGAGACCAAGTAAAACACCAGCGCCGTCATCTTCAGGATCATTACTAATTATGACAGTCTCTTGGTGGCCGACAATCGATACCTCGAGGGCCTGCCCAACAACCAACCTCTTTGCTGGCGCTACGATGGCGGTCTTCAGAACTTGGACCCAAATAACGTCAATCAGCGTGAGAGATTTGCAGACTATATCGGCGCTCCGGACTACAGGGATGACTACAACTTTTCCGAGAATTATAACAGTGGATATCCATTCCATGGCGGTGTTAGCTATGGTACTAACCTCGGAACTGTGAGTTACAAAAGGAGTAAGCGCCAAGAGTAGAGTTGAACTGACATTAATAGCCCGGCTTTTATCCTGATCTCAACAGAAGAGCTGCGAGGAAGAAGTGGGGTGAGCAGTATCAGTATCTCTTCGACAACGGTCTCGAATTCGTCTGGCAAGGTAAGGCTCGCGATGCAGTCAGGTCTATGAACTCAAACTAACACTTTCAAAAGATATGACAACTCCCGCCGCAGCAAAATGCTACGGCGATTCCCTCGGGTACTTTCCTCCTCCCTCCTTCACCCCAAACACTTCTAACAATATTAGTTTCCCCTCCCGCCTCCTCATGACAGACGATAGCTACACCGACCCCCCGAAAACCAAAACCGCCATCGAACTCTGGAGTCTGTACTCCTACAACCTCCACAAAGCAACCTACCACGGGCTCAACAATCTCAAGGGCCGCGAGAACAAACGTAACTTCATCATCGGCCGCGGTAGTCAAACAGGTATGCACAGGTACGCTGGTCTCTGGACCGGTGATAATGGTAGTTCGTGGGACTTTTTCAGAATCTCTGTTGCGCAAGTTCTTGCGTTGGGATATAGCGGGTTGAGTATTGCTGGTGTAGATATGGGTGGTTTTACAGCGGATCCAGCTAATACGTTGCCGAATCCGAGGTGGTGCGATCCTGAGTTGTTGATAAGATGGTATTCGGGGGCGTTTTTGCTGCCGTGGTATAGGAATCATTATTTGCAGCATCCTGAGGCGAGTTCGGGAGGTTGTAAAGCTTTCCAGGTAAGTATGATCTGGGATACAAAGGCGAGATGAGATACTGACGAAAATACAGGAACCCTGGGCTTACGGCGATATTCTAAACAACTTCCCCGGCCCTCTTCCGCCCGATCAGGCATCTTTGTATCGCTCCGTTGTACCCGTTTGCCGGTACTACGTGCAGCTTCGATACTCCCTCCTTCAAGTCCTGTACGACTACATGTTTGCCAATCTGATCAATGGTCTGCCAGTCGCACGTGCAATGGTCTGTCCCCAATCCCTGTAAGACATGACTGCTTTACTAACCCACCCAGCTCGTTACCGATCCCTTTGACACAAGCCTCTTCAACGCCAACCAAGCATTTATCGACAATCAGTACCTTTTGGGCCATAACATTCTAGTCTGTCCTCAGGTTGAGCAAAAGGCAGGACGTCGCGATGTATATCTTCCCAATTCTGATAACTGGTATCCTTCCAACCTTCGAGTCAACAACAAAGGCTTTGGACCGGATCCGATTCTCAAGCATGCTGCTGTGTTGCAGAAGCCAGCTCCTGGTGGCAAGATTGTTGACTATGATTGCCATATTCCTGATGCCGTTGCGGATCCGGAGCAGGTTGCTTATGTTACTCCTGTGTATATCCGAGGGGGTGAGTGTAACCTGCTGGTGACGTGGAGAAAGCTGACAGTTGTGAAGGTGCTATTATCCCTCAGCTTGATGTTCGCCAATGGGTCAAGGAGGGTGATCTGAACTCGCCGACCATTCACGTCTACCCAGGTGGCAAGACGACTGTAAGTACTACCCCGGCGATCAAATATTCTGCGCTAAGTGTTCTTGCAGTCATACTCGATGTATCTCGACGACGGTGTCAGCCGCGACAGTGCACCCATCGACCTGCCCCAGCACAAGTACAAAGACGCAGCTCAATACACCAAAGCAAAAGGTTTCTACCGCGAAGTCAAGATCACTCAGGTACTTTCATCCCTCATGCCTCCCCCACCATCATAAGAACTAACATAGCTTTAGGAAAATACCAAAACAAACCGTAAAATCACCATTCAGCACCAATGGGACGGCTACGACGCCAAAGCAACCATCGGCGACACCTACAACTTTGCTATCTGGACCGTTCAAGCAACAGCGCCGCCTGAGTCACAGATCAGTGTTGACTTTGAGGATGAGAATGGAATGACGGTCATCGACTCTGGACTGACGTCGACTTATATCGTAGGTCGTGGTGTTCTGACGGTTAGTGTACCAGTGCATCTTGTGCCGTCGCTCAAGACACCTCAGAATTATACGCAGGGATCTTTTGCGGATCGGTACTTGGCTATTAATGTCAGTGGACTGCCTTGAGAATGACATGGGCTATTTAATGTGGACACTCTCTTTGCTTTGGATTTGTTGGTGTTGAAATCAGTCACGAATGAACATTAGTCAGATTGCAATACCATTTCTCAACTTGCATGATATCAGTTATTGGTGGAGGTTTAGGCGGGAAGTGTTAGCGCCAAAGTAGCGCCAGGTACCTTCTGGGCCTCAAGAGCATCTCGATTCAAACCACGTTCTTAAGATGAGGCTATACTATTATGGCCCAAGCTTAGGGTTTCCAATTAAGTTCATGATGATATTGATCAGAATTATGATATTATCATCATAAAATGTTTAGCAGTCACTGGTTATCTTGGGCTCCTGGGCATTGCCTTTGGGCCGTTACACTTTGACGCCCGCTCATAACCGTCTGTGTCACATTGGGCTGCAGACAGTAACATCCGGTGCTACGACGATGAGATACTCCTTCAGGTCAAGTACTTCACAATGTTCAGCATACCCTTTTTTTATTATTTACAGAATTGGCCCTGCTGACCAAGGGAAGAGCACTCGAAATAGATATCGTGCCACGAATCATTAGTGGAGCTATAAAGACCATGTCCATGCTGCATCGTGTCTTTGCTGCACGTGCATAATCTACGACATGCATACCCGCAACATCTTCCTCAATCAAGTGTCTTGCAGGAACACGGATCGCCAGTACATCTGCCAAGGATCAGGGCATCATATCATCAACACCACGAAGGGCGGTAGCAAGTGACCGTTGACTCACGCCATCGCCGATACATACAACGCTGGCAATCCACTTGGGCATCAATTATACCAATTAATCCATGGATACAAACTCTGACTCATGACAACAAGTTGAAAATTCCATCTGCCAGCAAATCTAGCATCGTGTACCATCCCCAATATGCATGCCACATCATCCCGATTCCACCAGTGGGGCTTCACCGCCAAAACCCATTAATCGGTATGGATACCTATTTCAAGCCCTACAATTCTCCTGAATTCTCCCCTCAAATCTCATCATCCATTCAAACTTCATTAGTATCAAATGTCCCGCCAGAAGAATGCGTCTCATACACACCAAAACCTTCCAGCTAGAGGAATTCTACGGCCAGCCTCCAGAATATGCCATTTTATCACACACATGGGGTCCCGACGAGGCCACGTACCAAGACTGGCAGGGCAACCTCGAGCTGATGAAGCTAAAGAAAGGTCATCAGAAGATTCGCCGCGTCTGCGAGCAGGCGAGAAAGGATGGCCTGATGTATCTCTGGTGCGACACCAACTGTATCGACAAGAGCAGCAGTTCAGAGGTCTCTGAGGCGCTGAATGCTATGTTTTCTTGGTATAAAAATGCGTCGGTTTGTTATGTTTATCTGAGTGATGTGCCACCCATTGATACCGGGGCTTTTGATCCGATGGTGCAGTTTAGACAGTCGAGGTGGTTTACCAGAGGTTGGACACTGCCTGAGCTTTTGGCTCCTACGTCGGTTGTTTTCTTTGCGAATGATTGGACGACTATTGGAACGAGAAAGACTCTTGCCAATACGATTTCGTTCGTAACCAAGATTGATCAGCAATATCTCGACTGTACATTCTACAAAGCCAGTATCGGTGAGCGCATGTCTTGGCTATCCAAGAGAGAGACTGAGAGAGTCGAAGACATCGCATACTGTATGCTTGGCATCTTCGATATTAACATGCAAATCATCTACGGTGAGGGAATGCGGGCGTTTATCCGACTACAAGAAGAGATCATTCGTGTTTCAAACGACCAAACACTCTTCTGCTGGGCTTGGGACGAGCGATACGTTCCTCACGACTGGGCCAGCATTCTCTCCCCATCACCAAAGACTTTCGTCGACTCGAGTATCTACACCGAATGGCCTGTCCACGAAGCAAAGACTTACAGCATGACGAATGCTGGTCTATCCATCAGACTGCCTATCATGAACACCATCACCGAATCAGTCGAGCAGTGGCTTGTTCTTCTCAACGCTAGACGAGACTCGGAGAACCAACAAGTCGCATTGCTCCTCAACAGACTACCAGGAAAGGATAGATGCACTCGTAATCGAACACCACCTTGTCCGGTACCAGTCCTAACCGGATCTACAAAACTCCGAGAAGAAAACATGTTCATCGCTGGAAGTCGAGAGCGCGCCTCATACCAACCCGACTTCCACGGCTACGGCAGCTATGAAGTCCTTGTCACCCTCGACAGCGGCGCCATTCCCTACGACAGCATAACATCATGCCCTCGACTAGAATCTGGAACCATCAGTCTTCAATCATGGGACCAAGCAGGCCACTACGGCCGCGTCCTCGCCATCCAAGGCATGCAAAGCATAAAGAAGAACGAAAAGCGCGCCTCAGTCTTTATCGCCACCCTAGTATTCGGCATAGAAGTCGTCGGCTCCAAAATCGAATGGTTCTGCAAAATTCGCGGTATACAAGAATCTTCCGACCCCTTCAGCAACAGCACCCTCGAAGAAGCAGTCTACGAAGAAGAGCAGGATATTCGATCTCAGCTTGCGAGAACAGGTCACTGGCGGGCTATCTTTGATCAAGAGAAGGATACTACGTCTGATACTGTGAGAAAACATGAGATTGATCTGTTGACGTCGGTGTCGTTGAGTTCGGGGGTGAGGATATCGGCGTCGTCGATGATGGCGGTTGCGCATTTGCAGTTGGCGCATATTGTGAAGCCGGCGGAGGTTGCGCCGTGGGATGATGGGCATAAGTTTAGGACTGCGGATGGAGCGAAGGATTTGTCGAGATGGTTGAGTGCTTTGGAATGAAGAATGAAGGAAATGATTTACGTACATGATTTAATGAAAATGATAGATACACATAAACTAGAATACCTTTTGCATTTATAGATTGATCAATGAAGAAACTTTGTTTTTATATTCTAAGCGCAGATCTGATTTACTTCATCTTGATAAATGTCTTCTTTGGACCAAACTCCATAAAGTCCTTTCCTTCAATAGCCAGCCTGCTCATTGTGATAGCTGTCTGCCTCTCTTCAATCTCAACATCCTTATCGCCTTTCAAAACTACCAAGAAGACCAACTGATTCTCCAATCCATTCCGCAAGGTCCCTTTTTTGAGTCTCGCCGCAACTAAGCAACGATATCTCCCCGTCAGTAAAGTCATGTTATGCTTAAAATTCCTCTCCGTAACACATCCAATGGCCTGATCTGTCCCAGGTATAATCACCTCACTGAACGGTTCAGTTCGAATGTCAAGCGTTACAATCCATCCTTCGAGCGTAACAATCTTGTCATCAATACTGACCATCCGCGGAATGAGATCACCGCTCTCGGTAGCTGTTTCAGTAAGGTCAGTGGGATACTGCACAGTTCCACTCCAACCGGCCCAACTCCAGCTTGGAAATGCAGCTCTGCGTGTTGGCTTGACTGTATGGTCGTGGATCCAGGCTAGTGACTGAGGAAATTCTTTGAGTGGCATTCCCCATTCAAAGCCTTGAGGGTATACTGGTTTGCCGAAACGCGCTAGACCGACTTGGAAGGCATTCAGAGAGTCACCGTCGTTGGTGAGAGAGCGTGAGGTGTATGTTGTTACCGCTGATATGAACATCGAGGAAGTTCGATCGAGGAACTCGGTGTTTGTGGCCTGGATGTATTAGCGTTAGAACTTGAATGATATTTGTTCGGCTTGCCTCGACGTGATCAACTTTCATCTTCCCACCAGAAACCATTGTCCAAGTAAGATCCACAGCTGTATCATGCGCCTCAGCATAATCACTCGGTCCCAGTGTCTCATTACACTGTAATATCCATTGCGTCTCTGTCAAGTATAACTTTCTTGTAGAGAGAACATCCTCTTGCCAGGTCCAAGCTCGAGTCTGCCAAACAGAAGACTTGATCTCTGTCATGACCTGCGGAGGGACGACCACTAGATCCTTTCCGTTGATGCGCTCTCGTGTAGATCCCACACGTGGCCTTGAGATTCCAGGAATACCGTAGTCGGAGTGTGGACCAGCGACAGCGAAAATAGTTATCGTGGCGCAGTAGTAGATCAGGTGCATGAGCTGAAGTTGCCTAGCTTTGCTGGCTGCTTGTTCGGGCGTTGGATTGGGACTTTGATCAATACAAAGGGCATCAACCTACCAAGTTAGCAATATCTTTAGAAGCTCCTAGGACTTCTTACCCATAGGTATCGCTTCCCAAGCTTCTTGGTCAGAGTGATAGCATCCTCGATCGTCTGAGGAAGTGTCCCAGCCTCCAAAGCCCCATCGGCGGGATGTATATCGCCCCAGACATAGCTGAGAGCTAGATAGTCACAGTTATCAGGACAATCAACCACTTTTCGGGTATCAACGTCAAGCATTTTGGTAATGAGCAGGCCTTTGTCAAACTTGGCATTACATTGCTCTGAGTGATGGTTCTGACAATGCTCAAGGCCCCTTTTAATGTGATCAACGTCAACCATCCCGTCGATAACCCTCGCATTGTAAAGTTCCTCTGAAGAAGAACTCGGATGCATGGCTATTGCTTCACCTATCATCATGGCGACTCTCAACTGCTGACCCGCATTAAAGAAGCTAGGACCAGACATATAAAGACCAGGCGTTGAAAGACCAAACCAAATTGCGAACTTTCGCTTATCATCTTCCGGAACGCCTTCCCAATGGTCCTGTCGGATATACCATCGATAGGGAATAAGAGTTAGAACAGAAGTATCGTGCTCAGGTGGCGGTCTAGGAATGAGTCGATAGAGCAACCGACATAGTGGGCAAGAAGGAGTCATGTGAAACTCTGACAGAAGACCGAAGCGTAGTCTGTATGGGTCCTGTCTTTCAGCGTGTTGAATATACTGGGCCTTTTCTAGACTGTCTCTTTCGCTTTCATCCAAAGGATTGGCTTCGTTAAAAACGCGAATGATATCGAATTTGGCGCATCGTTGACAGAGCTTGCTTGGGCGTTGGCGGAGCCGTTCAAGGAGATCTTCATCTTGCTTCGTCCATGGCTTCGTGATACTATTTATACCGCTGGTAAAAGCCTGAGTTGGTTGTTTCGAGATCGAAGGACATGGTTTGTCTATGGGCTCGAGGTTACGACAGAAGCAGCACAGTCTTGAGTTCTCGATAGACATGTTCGATGGTGGTGAAACACTGGAAGATGATTGGAAGTGGTCTGTGACTGGGTCTTGATAGTTACTGCACTAACAAGGAGGCCATTGGAGAAAAGCCCTTGAATATTCTGGCTGCAGTTTTCGACCCTCACTTACGGGTAAGAGGATGCCATACTAATGAGACGGTAGCTGATTGTAAGAAACGCCCTTTTTGCTGCGGGGTTGAGCGTTAGCGGTAAGGCTGAGTGGATTCCTGGATGTCCATGTCTCGTACCGGATGATAGGATGAGATCAGACAAGGGTTATCAGCCTAGCCCACTACGAAGTGGAAACGCCTTGTGCAGCCATAGCAGACGTGCTTCCAGCTGAGCTTTTCAACACCATCTATTGGAGGAGATCCTTACATCAGCGCTAAAGGTTTCGGGAAAAGAAGTATTCGGACAGCACTTATTTTCACTTTATCTCGTTTCACAAAGAACTGGCCTTTCCGGCGAAAGTCTTTGTACTAAGCTTGACGTCTGTGGATTGCTTTCAAAGTTGTGGAGCTCATTTAACACCATTTCAGTCCAACACATTCAATCTTGCGTCGCAAGAATGTCGGACATACTGGCGACTCGGCTGGCTCAACCATATCCTGGACCATCACTTCCCAGTCCAACGCATATTCGTCTCGTCCACTTGCAGCCCGGAATCGACGAAGCTATTCACTGCGAGCTAAAAACAGCATCTATTGAGTCCTCACCTAATTACGAGGCTTTATCATACACATGGGGAGATCCCTCCAGTACAGAAACCATCAACATGACCACGCAGGGCTCCGAAACCACCCAACAATTCTCAGTGACATCTAACTGCTTCTCCGCACTGAAACGCCTCCGGTATAAAAACAAGCCCAGGGTTCTTTGGATTGACGCCCTGGCTATCGATCAAACGAATATCGACGAGAGAAATCACCAAGTCAGTCTCATGTCGAGGATATACTCTCAAGCTGCGGGTGTAGTCGTTTATCTCGGCGAATCTGCAGATAACAGCGACTTGGCCATCGAATTCATCATGGAGTGCTATGATCCATCTCCCAATACTACATCTTTAAGTTTTCCCAAGTCAGATACTTTGATGGATGCACTTCGGGATTTCTTTCTTCGACCTTGGTTCACCAGGGTTTGGGTGATTCAAGAAGTCTTCCTATCGACCAAGAAGATTATATACTGTGGAAACAAAGGCCTGCCATGGTCTGCGATGGAGAACTTCAAGCATTACCTCGCCAACACGAGACTACAGTTCCGACTGCCATACGTGGTTTCGACGTCAAACAGACGCTATGAATATGAGTCTAGAGAGGAATTATTGTTGAAGGCTCTTCTTGATTCGAGACACTGCGAAGCAACCGATCCGCGCGATAAAGTCTACAGCCTACTACCGATCCTTCAGTCATCTAACAAGTCACTGGACCTGACTCCAAAGTACCAGGACATGCGAGACAAGGTCTACACAGATTGTGCTCTTTATCTGTTGCCAAATTGCGGCTGGAACCTTCTGTATGCAGTGCAAGGTCAATCAAGTACAGAGCACCTACCATCTTGGGTTCCAGATTGGAACGTTCCGCCTCAGCGATATATTCTCGGTACAGCTCCTTGGATGGAAATGAGCTCCTTTTGGACCGACAAGGTACTCCCAGGCATTCCGGATAAACCCCAAATACTGATGCGCAGCATGGATGAGGGGCAAATACCATTGTTACAAGGGTACGGATATCCATGTGGAAGGATCTTGAACATGGGATCAACTTACATCGCTGGACAAACACCATTTCCCGCTAAGGAGTGGTATAATCTCGTCAACAAGATTGATCCATCAATACGAGCTGAAACCTCTGGATCTGGTTCACCTGACGCGAAGTTCCTTCATAGGGCAGACTCCCTTTTCAAGTTCCTTCGACTTGCTCGTTACTTGTATTCATCAAGTATGCAGGAGGAAGAAGAAGATCCTGCCGATGACCTGCCGAACCCAGACTTTGTCATCGCAGGCTCACGCAGCTCTTACCAAGAATACAAGTTTGGTTCGAAATGGGAAGATACAATACGGAGATTGGCTGCTGAGAGGAAACATGGTGTACTACCATTCAGGGATATCCCGTTTCACTATGCTGCGGCGGGTTGGCCACCGAGTTATGCCAATACCATAAGCGGGAATTTGGAGGCTTGTCATTTGCGTCGGTGCTTTGTTACTGATGCAGGGTACTTTGGACTTGCACCTGCGGAAACGGAGGTTGGAGATCAGTTATTCATATGTGTTGGGGCTTCGGTTCCGTTCGTGCTGAGGGATACTGGGAGTAGTGGAGGTAACGAGTTTCACTTGATTGGGGAGAGCTATCTACAAGTCGGCGGATGGTATGGCATGGTCAACAATGAGAGTCAACCTCAACCTTTGTACATCATATAATTCCAGCAAACTTTATCTACATATCAAGATTCAATCCTGATAAAGAACTCCTGCTCATCATCCTTCCTCTCAACAACCGCCCTCCTCACAAGATCATCTGCAACAGCTAATCTCAGCTTCTCCGCCGTACACGGAGCATCCAGAACCAAAGGCTCAGTAACACCATTCATATCTCTAGCAGCCTTGACAGCTTCTCTCAAAGCAAAGAATACCGCACAACCCAAGAACAGAGGAGGTTCTCCGACACCTTTACTGCTTTGGATGGAACCTAGTTTGGACCAGTTGATGGGCTTGCCTTGGGAGTCATGTTGGAGGGTTGTTACGTTGAAGACTTGGGGGATGTCGGAGAAGCCTGAGATGGGTTAGTAATGGGGCGAGAAACAGGGGTAAAGAAGGGATGAATTACCGGGGATTTTGTATGTTCCTGGGCCTTTGGTGAAGATTTCTCCGGATTTCATCCAGAGTGATTCTTCCATTGTGAAGAGACCTTGGCCTTGGACGAATGCGCCTTCGATTTGACCGTAGTCCATTGCTGGGTTAATGGATCGTCCAATGTCCTGGAAGAGAGTCAGCGCTGATTGGCGATTGCTTCACTGGTAACGTACCATCATGAGATCAGTTCTTAATACTGTCGAGTCTCCGGTCAAAGTATCGAGCTCCACCTCAGATATCGCCCTGAAACCAAAGTCAGCATCCATCTCTCATGGGAGCGCCAAAGTGAAACTTACACTCCCTGAGTAAAGTAGTAGTACCTAAAGCCTCAAAGTCAGCAGAGCTTCATCACTAGAGATCAACGCACTTACATAGGCAAAGGATCCTTCCAATTCCCCCACTCATACCCAATCCTCGGCATCTTCCAAAACCCATTCGCCGCCAAATTAACTCTATCTCTATACGCCGCATGGGCAATAACCGCCATACTAGCATCCTTCCCAAACTTCTCCCTATACGGCTTCAACCTCTCATTGATCTGATCACAGGCATTCTTCACAGCTTGACCGTTTATATCACTACCGGAAGATGCAGCTGTAGGTGAGGAATTGGCAACTTGGTCGGATTGGGATTCTTTGTTGTAGATTGAATCGACGCTCACGTTGAGTTCTTCGGCGGCGACTTGGGTCATTTTCGTGTAGAGACCTTGACCCATTTCTGTGCCGCCGTGGTGGAGGAGGACGGAGCCGTCTTCGTAG
Source organism: Fusarium hostae (assembly GCA_002234235.1). Lineage (NCBI taxonomy): Eukaryota > Fungi > Ascomycota > Sordariomycetes > Hypocreales > Nectriaceae > Fusarium > Fusarium hostae. Next base: position 11,298 of record NJCR01001819.1, on the reverse strand, counting down.
ATCTTTATGTAGGCTGCTGCTTGGTTGAGGTGGAGGGCTGTTGCAAAACTAGTGCTGTCAGCAAGGTATTGTTGAAGTGTTTCGGGAGACTTACCTTAGACCAAACTTGGTTGGGATTCTAGAGATACCTCGCTTCTTGAACCGATTCTTGGAATTGAAGTCTTTGATGACGGACTTTCGTCTCTCAAACTCTGACGAAGCGCTGAGCTGATCCATCATGGTAGGAACATGGAAGTCGTCTGTAATTTCTTGCAGGAAAGGTGTCCGTTGACCGACTTCGTACAAGTTTCGCATGCGAAGATCATCGACGTCCATGTTCAGCGACTCTGCAATCTTGAACATGATCGCCTCAGTGATGTACATTCCCTGTGGACCACCAAAGCCTCTGAATGCGGTGTTGCTAACTGTATTCGTCTTGCAGACATGACCGCGGATCCAAGCATGGGGAATGTGATAGCAGTTGTCGACGTGAGTACAAGCTCGGTCCCTATCATCGTTAGCATCTCATCTCACCACTTCTAAGGGTATCCTACATGACTGCACCGCTCATATCCAACGAAGCACCCGCATTATTATAAATATCAATATCCAAAACCTGTATCTTACCCTTCCCATCAACCCCAACTTTCCACTTTGACTGGAACGGATGTCGCTGTCCACTAAAAGCAATATCCTCATCCCGATTCAACATCATCCTCACAGGCCTCGCCGTCTTCTGCGCCGCAAGAGCAAGATACATCGACAAAGCAGTAGTTCTCGACTCTTTACCACCATATGCACCTCCCATTCTTCGAACGCGCATGTTCACTCTGTTCATGGGCACGCCGAGGACTTGAGCAGTGAAGACTTGATTCTCCATGAGGTTTTGGGTTGAGATGTATACTTCCATTGATCCATCTTCCATGTGGGGAATCGCGAGAGCTGCGTTCGTTTCGAGATAGAAGTGTTCTTGGCCGCCCATGTGGGTGGTGCCTTCGAGGACGTGAGCGCATTTACTAAATGCTTCGTCTAGTGAACCACTAAGAGCATCGCCTTTTCGGAGTTCTTTGCCGTGTTTGAAGAAACTCTTTGCTTTGATGGCTTCGTCGATTGTAAAGATGGCGGGGAGGCGTTTGTATGTTACTGTGACCACATCGGCGGCAGCTCGGGCTTGAAGCGCTGTCTCGGCGTAGATCATACCGATCACTTGACCGTAGTAGTTGGACTTTCCATCTGCAAAGATGAGTTCATCGAGAACGACAGGGCCCCAGGTATTCTGTTCCTTGGTGATGTTATCCTTGTCGATATATCCGACTACACCGGGCATCTCCAGGGCAGTTGAGTAGTCCACGCTCAGAATCTCAGCATGAGCTGCTTTGGACATTACCAGAGCTCCGAAGAGTTCATTGTGTTGGCGTGGCATGTCATCGACATATTCTGCTTCTCCGGTACAGTGCTTGACGGCGGAGAGATGGGGAATTGGGCGGCCGACTTCCTTGGTACCCCGGTTCAACATTGACGAGGTGAAGTTGTCTCGATTGCCGGATGAGATACTGCGGTGGATTTCATCGATGAGACCGGCGTCGACTTTGCCGAGACCAAGATCGTGGACAACTTCGTGCCAGAAGCGGAAGAACATGGAGATAGTAAGAACTGTAGCACGGTTAGGCAGATGAAACTTGGAGGATGGGATGGATGAACTGGCCTTTTCGATAATGCGCCATACCACCAGGCACACCAAATGGAAGTTGAAACTGCTCCAAAAGCGCATCAATCGCAGTATCCAGCGTCTTCATATCAGACCATTTCTTCCCCATAACAGCCTGCTGCGCTTTCTCAGCCATAACAGTCGTTGGCGCCATACCTCCAACAGCAAAAGCAGCATCGTCAACAACACCATCCCCATTCAGTCGCACTCTAAAACCAGAAGTGACAATAGCGATATCATCATCCTTTCTCTTAGCTTGCTTATAAGCCTTCGTGATCTCAATGTTCTCTTCACGTGGAAGTGGAATCACAATTTCTGTTATGACTCCATCTTCGGGAAGTGCAGTGGTTCGGTAGGAGAGGAACCATGAAGATAACGGAATATCGATTGTGCCGCGGCTTTGGGACTGGATCTTTACTTTTGCACCTGCGGCCAAGAGGACAGGTGCAGAGTCGGAAATGGGACTTGCTGTAGCTAGACTCCCTGCGAGACTGGCCACATTGCGAATCTGTCGACCAGCAAAGTACCGAAGTTGTTTTCGAAGAGCTTCAAGAGCTGAAGCTCGTCTACCAAGCTTGGCGTACAAAGCAGTACACATCTCCTCAACTTTGGTCAAGGACAAGTTTCCTGGTATACTAATTTCCTTTAGTGATTCAATCTCAGCCTGTTTCATCTGCAGAGGATCAACAGTGAAGCCGTTCAGCTCAGAGATGTCTGCTGCAAACACGGAAACACGGTAAGCTCTCTTCTTGAAGCGAACTTCGATCTGAGTCTCACTCGCACCACCGACGATCTTGGCCTCTGGATAAACCCCTTTCAAGTCGATCAACTGTTGGAGGTTTGTCGGTCGGAACCATAGCCTTCGGTCATCGCCGTAGCATATCGGTTGAGGTTCGTATTTTCGCAGGGCTGGGGGAAAGGTAGGCTCTGTTGTAGGATCGTATGGGAGGAATGTCTCTCCGAATGCTGGTTTGTCTGGAGCCTTCGGAGGTGTACTCGGTGTTTCGTGAGGTCTGGGAGCTGTAATCGGTGTTTCCATCTCTTTCGGGTTCGATTCATCTACACCAGTTGAGCCGCAGCCTTTTGAGCCGGGGTTATCTCGACAGCAGCCACCAGGACGACCGCAGGAGCCTGTCTTGTTGGCTTCACACGCAACTGTTGCATAGTCGTCTTCTGTGTTCTTCTCGGACGTTATCTTCTTGCCGTTGACCTCGGCGATGGTCCCGTTGAGGTCCTCTGTAATGAAAGTTCGTGCTGCTTCGAATATGGGTTTGTAGCCAGTCTAATCGCTGTAAGCAAATAACAGAGTAGCTATCTAGGGGTAACTTACACATCGGCAAAGGTTTCCGTCAAGATGGCCCTGTAACTCGACTTCAGAGTTGGTAAGGTGGAATTTCCCATCCCGATATGAGTTTCTGATGAGTGCATACAAACTCATAACAATTCCCGGCGTACAGAAGCCGCATTGCGTGCCACTACCCCAATTAGCCTCATACCATCACTCGAATTAATGATACCACTTACTGCATCTTCGCAATCCTCTCCTGGAGCGGATGCGGCCTCTTCACGGCCCCCAACCCCTCAACAGTGATGAGACTCTTGCCATCAACACCAACAAGCGGATACAAACAAGCATTTACAGCAAGATGCCTCACCCGTCCATCTTCCAGCGTCTGTAGCACTACAGTGCATGCTCCGCAACCTCCTTCTCCGCATCCTAATTTCGTTCCTTTTAAGGAATCTTGGGCTCGGATCCAATCGAGGAGAACCCAATCTGGATTGGGATTCTTTACCGTGACTGGTCGACCATTGATGTAGAATTTTATATCTGAGGTTCTGTAGGTTGTTTTTATGAGGGATGCGAGGGATTCGATTGGTGTTTTGGGGGAGGTTCCATCGGTGTCGGATAGGGGTGGTGATGGGAGAGCGTCTTGTGAAGCCTTCATTATGGCGATGTCAATACTGAATGAGATAGATGTCAATTGGTACAGATGAATACAGAATTAGCTTTCAGAATTGTTAAAACAACAAATGGGAGAACCAAAAGGTTCAGCTGAACTAGTCCCTCCCCTCTAAAGTCAGCCACTCGGACTAGTTGTAGTTATCACGAACTATCATCCCACCCTTGCCCAGTCCCCATCCTTGAACAATACGCCACTCAGCCGTTCCCCCGCATTGCCATCACTGGTACATAACGATAAAGCAACAGCCCCATTCTTGCTGATTGGTCTACTCTCGGTATTTAAATCTTGAAACCTTATCTCCCGTTGTGTTTCCGCAACGTCGTACTAAAGGTGAGGGGTTTGTGTCGCCGAGATAACCGAGTTATCTATCTAACTCAAAAGTGGGAGGAGGAAGCCCACTTCTGTTACTAATATTCCCGATTTATTACATTACCCCGCGTTGGTGCTGCAGATTGAGGATCTGCTTGTATGAACGTGAGCGGTTTGGGAACCTATTGGATTAGAGGAAAGGTTGTCTGATTCTGGTTCTTATACTTTCTCATTTTGGTAAATAATCTATTGTGTTTCCCAAGAGTGGAACTGTCTCTTCAACGCACGCATAGTTCAATGCAGGCCCTAGTCTTTCTTGCATTCCTTCGAGGACTCAGGGCGTCTTGATGCGAGCTCACTCAATACTCCATTCTCCATCAAACATGGGGTTAACCTTCAACTGGCCCAACCCATTCTCGCCCGCATTCTGCTTATCAACCCTCTTCTCGCCAATGGTCCAGTTCTTGATATGAATGCCCAACGTCAAGCTTCCTTGTCCAGGAGTGTAATTATCCATTCCCTCCCTCTCGTCCACACCAACGACACTCCTCCCAAGTCTTAGTTCCGTGTCATTATTCAACGTCTCAAAGTGCACACTAGAGATGCTCAAGTCGAAGTTCTGCATCGGAGCCATTGTCATGAGCGCTGCACAAATCCCCTCGCAAACAACATTGTCAATATTGACTTGCATCGTCCGCTGAGAATCGATCTCTTTTGGATCACCATAGAACGGCGAGGCGCCCAAAATAGCTGACGGAACATACGCATCCGACTTAATCCACCGATTATGAATGATGCGAAGTTTACTAACAGAAACACCGCTTACGTTACGCGGTTTCCAGCCCATCTGGATGATCGCGTTGTTCCGAGCTTTCCAAATCGTCAGACTGTGAAGTTGGGCTCCTGAGTGGTATAGCTTTATAGCATCATCATTTACGTGCCAGAAGACATCGCGAACTGAACCTTTGTACATCTGTGTTCCGTCGGTTTGGAAGTAATATGCCCCAACTTGTTTGTAATCGCGGATATGTGCGCTGACTTTGTTGTCTTCCTCGTGAGGACTGCTTTCCATAGGGTAGAGATCCATGGTGTTGAAAGGTGGCGAGTTCAGTGTTGGACCAATGCAATGCCATGTCTGGTTATCTGTGACGGCCTGGTGCCAGAACATGCGAAGACTATACCGGTCGTCCTTCACAGCGGTGTAGTTCTTGACGGTGTTTGCCATGTACACGTAGTTCTCGCCGGACAGTACGCCATAGCCGACCGTATGGAAAGTGGGGTGTTTCGTTGCATATTCGATAGCCGCTTTGACGTACGCGCCAGGCTCGAAATATACATAGTGAGTGCTCGGGTGAAGCTTGATATGATCCTTGCCAAGAACGCCATCCTTCTCTATCCAATGAGTGCCCGATTCGAAGATGATCGTTGATTTGGACCCAAAGGTGTCTTGCGTCATCTTGCCTGAGCGGATGACTTGGACGTTACTAGATGTCTTGGACGGGATGAGGTCTTTGGGAAGAGGCGGGCTGGCGAAGATGGTGAGACCATTCCTGGGCTCTTCACTCACAATGACACCACCATCCTTCACATAATCGGTGCCGTTGGACCTGTACGTGAAGAGATCATCCTGAAACTCGACAGAGAATCTCGCTCCAGATTTCTGAAATAGTACTCGAATCAAAACAGTATCATCTTTCGGACTCTTCACTTTGAGACCGAGATCAACAGGGCGAATGACAACGTTGGAAGCGGGTCCAATCGAGGATCCGTCGGTAGTAACAATCCGAACATTGACGTTTTTGCGGTAGATGAACTGCGTCCAAGCCATGTTGATGCCCTCGTCAGCCTCAATGGTAATCCCGTCGCCATCCGTAAAGTCGTACTCCTTCCCAGGCTGCGCTGGGTCGAACATCTTCCCATTTCCATTTCGAGGAATAGACTCGTAGACAAAGGAGGGAAGGAAATCATCTTGATCCGCGAGGGAGACAGAGACGTTGTATCGTCGTGAACGCCGCACCTCGTCAGTCGCCACCGAGGTATTGGTGTTGATGGCTGAGTTATCGTGCCACCATGTCGTGATATCGGATTTAGGTTCTTTCAGTTCGCACAGTCGGGCTGCTGCGAGAAAGCTGAAGACTTTCCAGCATTGCAGCACCATGTTTGTGACTAACGATTAGATATGGGATAATATCAGCGTTGAGGGGTATGATCCCATTAGCTTGGGCTTCTTTAGCAAAACATCGGCATCATTCAAGCCGTTCTATATAGTTCTAGGATGAAGCGACATATTAAACATAGCCACATGCCTAGAGGCCTCATTGCGTGTCAATTGCTTGATTTGATAAAGAAACGGACCGACAAGACGTCGTTAACCAATGGTAGGCTCTCTGCCCAGGCCCCATGCAACTTGGCATCCACAAACTTTAGCCAGTAAACCCGAACAATTCTTGCGGGTGCGGCAATTTCATGCTGATTCATGTGTTTCTTCCATCAAAACTTCCCGAGAATTATTCCGGAGAGCCAAGAAGCCCTTGTTCTGACTCAATCCAGTGATTGATTAGATCCAGTAGCCGAAGTGCTCGATTCCGTGCTCTCGCACTACTGGAAATTGTGGCTTTGGCTGATCGGATGAAGGAAATATCGAATATAGTGACAGGATATATACTGGCGTACATAGAACAACCGAGGAGTAGACAAGAATAACTGAAGCCTCGTAGTGTAGTACTATGCCCAAGGAGAGACAGCCCGCTACGATTCCCGCGTCTACTGCGATACGGTTACTTATTCTTGATTTAGTGGTGTCACTGATTAGGAAAATAAATCTGTTACTCTGGACTATATAAGGGATTGTGTAGTTGTATAGGAAGTGTTTATTGCTCTTTGTTTAAGACTGGACGTATTGATCTCAACTCGAATTGCTTTACGTGAATGCCAGTCTTTACAAGTTGCTGAAGATACCGGTTCACATTATCCCATCCAAGAAAGATTAGGCGCCCAAGCTTAACACTTGAACTTAAGAGACTCCCACTCATCTCCAATGTTGAAGCAATCATGGAGATTAAGGCCCTTCTCCGAATAGCCCTGGCAGTTCTTCTCCCTGTATCGAATCACTAAAGAAAGGCTAGTAAGCGAGGACGACATGACGTTGAGGGGAATTGTAACTTACTGTGGCAGCTGCTCTTCTTTCTCTCCTGCATGCTAACAGCATGGTCCTTACCAGCAAGGGCTTTGATACAATATCCACTATTGTAGCTCTTCTTGGACCTCGAAGTCCTGCAAGTAGTGGTAGTCCAGAATTTGACCGTGACATCGTTGGCGCGGCTCTCAAGGTGAGAGTCCAGCCCAGGGGGGAGAGTGTCGATGGGGTTGGCTAGCGCCGGAGCGGCGAGGAGAGAGCAAGCTGCAATGGCAGTGGTGGTAAAGACGTTGAAGAGCATGTTGGGTAGGGAGCTTGGTAGAGTTATTCAGAAGTAGGTATTGTTTGATGAGAATGAAGAGATGCAAGATGAAGAGGATCAAACGGATACTTATACTTGAAGGATGTTCTGGTGGTACGTAGTTTAGTTAACCCTACGGCGACTTCCTCTTTCGCACCGTGCATTTGACATGCTTTACAATCAATATTACTACGCCGCTTGACTGCAAGTATGCGGTGCGTTCGGGCGTCTATTCAATGCCAGGATATCAACATCCGCGGTTTGCTAGCTTCCGAATCGATAGGGCCCCCAAGCAAACGTTCCTAACTCCTTAAGGCTCCAGGAACTGTAATATTATCTGCGATTAGCAGTGTATTTAATGCCTGGATTTCAACTACTATCGTCACCTAAGTCGTAAAATTCATGGGGAGTTTGTATGCTCTCTGAAGCTTATTTTCTGATACGTTGTCTAGGCAGACTTGGGTTCTAGCTGAGAGCTGACGCTTCTCGCGCCTCACCTCATTATCTCGTCACTTCTATTGGTGCATGAACGGCCCCCAAGAATCGGTGCCAGGACCCTAACACGCCTGATAAACACTGCGTATATCCCGCGCTTGGCGGTCTATCTGAAAGTCTAGATTTAAACCACTATCGGGTATTTAGTGCCTTGTACTCCTCATAAATCTTACATACATTCAGGATCCAGTTTACACAAAGAACAAGGCGTGCTACTGTTGTCACTTTAAAGGGCTTAGCTAGCAAGACTCGAACAAGGAGTATAGACGCCTGTCTAAAGATAAGTTCAAGTACCCAATATCGACAATGAACAGAGCTCTTTAGTAGCGACTCGTAAATTCAGCTGAAAGGGGAACCGGATCACTCAGCCGACACAGGGATCATGCAGGTTCGGAGTTTAACGCGATGCAAGCAACTCTAATTGGACTGTCATTTTATGTATCAACCGAACAATGGTACGAGCCAGCAGTGTAGTATTGGGGGCGGAAAATAAAGTCTAGACTAACAACCGGAGAAGGATAGAAAAGCGCCCCGATAGGGGCGGCTGCATCGAGCGCTGGTTTTTCAACAATGGGGTATCATAACTAAACCGCGCGTGTCTTTAGTCCATGATAGATGATCTTGTCGTTGTCATGATGTCCAGTCGATTAAGGCCAAGATTTAAGTCGCAGGTCGGGAGGCGAATAGTAGAACCTCCTCGACTCACTCTCGACCACTATGATCGTCCTTGGCAGTCTTCCCAACCCCATCAAGACCCACTACTTTGCAGTCCTCCTTGGCTATTTGCCAAAATTGGTTGTGGAGGAAACACGGCAGAGATACAGGGGAAGATACCCTCCCTGAAGCCAAGCCGGCTACGTCGGGTTCGGCGCTTCGTTTAACTGCAGGCCAAGAATATGTTAGATACACACAAAAGCGATGGGACACGTAAACTGAGGCATTGAGCACAATGTGGTTATGGTGTTAGGTGAAGAGTTGAGGGGAAAACCAAGTTCAAGTCAAATTCATGAGATTAAGTATATAGTAATTCTAAACACGCGAGACTAAGCTCTCTTCAATGCCTCAGTTCTCGACAGGCTTTTAGGGTCAAAGTAAGGCTTCTCGCCAATGCCTACAGCTCTGTGACCTGTGCGCTCACCAAGTCCATCGTAATCATTCGTCGCGCTGTGGAACGCGCTGCGGTTATCCCAGAATGCTAGACATCATTAACATCACCCTTAACCATTATTTGAATCAGAGTACTTACCAATATCGTTGGGACTTCTCCATCGGAAGCGAACCTGAAGATCATGGTTCTGCTCAATCCTCTTGTAGAGCGACTCCAAGATCTCTCCGCTCTCACGCTCGCTCAGCTCATTGATCCGCTTGGGGAAGTTTCCAATCGCAAAGATAGACTTCCATCCAGTGACGGGATTTGTTCGAACAACTGGATGAATAGCCTTGAGCTCATCACCAATATTGGCGGGATTCCCTCTCGGTTCCTCGTAGACCTTGTAAAGATCTGGTCTCGCATCTCGCGCCCTCAAAAACCCATCGCCAGAAAACGTAGCAGTCAATCCCTCAAAGAACTTCCTATAAGGATCGCTATATCGATCATATAGTTCATAACCTGAAGCCCAAAGTGTATCGCCACCTCCAGAAGGGAGTTTCGTGAGTCTCAGACTCGTGTAATCAGCGGGATACTGCTCAAACTGAATATCGCTGTGCCAGCTTGCAGCGCCTTGCTTTCGATCATCACGATCTTTGATTCTGTCCTGGAAGAACTCAACGTTTGATGAAATAACGCTGATTTCATTGTCGTCTACGCCGAATTCATTGGTGCTGTTGAGAAGAGGGTGGATGTGAAGAGTTGAGTCCTTGGGTTTGTTGGTAAGTTGGCCGAGACGGTGGACAAGTTGTTTGTGCTGTTCGTCTGTGAGGTTGTCTTGGGCGCGGAAGAAGACGACGCCTCGTTGGGAGACTGAGAGGTTAGATGAGCTGGGTAGGGATGGGTGAATGACATACTGGTGATAGCGAGATCGCGGATTAGTTCATCTGCGTTTGGGGCGTTGATGATGTCGTCGACGAGGTTGACTTTGGGATATTCACGGCCGATGACGGGGGTGGATTCTTCGAATGTGAACTTGTCCAGAGCTCCGGAAGGCTGAAGAGGTTCTGGATATTTGGCTTCGACACTGAGCGGCACGATGCGCTCAGCCTGTTGAGTGATAGTAGCAGTAGTCGACATGTTGAATGAAATTTAACCTGTCTTATAAAAACGCTCTTATCTTAAAGAGACAGAAAGTCTATACAGACGTGGTTGTAGGCTTCACTTATATATAATAGCATCAGTCCCCACTACGCGTTATCAGATCGCACAATCCGTCATTTCACTTGCGACATCGCATATTACCGCGATTGACCTCGCTAACCCCGCAGAACAGGTACGCGGAAAGTCTAGTGAGTCATGCCGTTGATCTTGCGCTTTTACCATGGTCGATGGTGTCACTTTAGCTTCTAAATCCATTGGATATTGAGACCGGGGCTGCGCTGATGCGATAACGTTGTTTCATCCGCATCATCGGTCGACGACCCATTCGGAACTCGGAGTCACTCGGATCTCGTTCCATTATTGATCCCATTGGATGTTCGGAGATCAAGGAGCTTCTTTGAGCTCCGAGATATCGGTTATCGCACGTATTCGAGTCGGTCCAGTTATCCCGACACTCAGTCATGAATGTCCTTTCGTATTAGGTGACCAAAGCCTTCAATTACGTCATTCCTCGTCTTTCCGACAGGCCGAACATATGATTACTCTCAGGCTCAAAACCATGTGATTAGTCTCAGCTTCTTTGTAGTTAGGTAGATTGCTGGGAAATCGGGATGGCGTGCTAGCTTGTCAAACCCCCAGGATTGCATGTTATCCACTTCGTCATTAGAGCCCTGGATGGTGAAATGCGGAGGTCTCCATTGAACTAACACACTGATAAAATGTTAGCATGGAGCAATTTCTCTGATAAGATTGATCAAAATGGCATTTGTAGTTGCTTGTTCGCCCTTAGTGCTGCGTTACTGAAAATAGATTGCTCCCAGTGAGCTTGAAGACCAGCGAAGGTGCAGTGAAGCTTGTTGGGTGTGTACATGAATGACAATAAACCGGTCACATCAGCCAATTGCACTAGAAAAACACACAATTTCTCAGAATAGAGTAGCAATTAAATTAATTTATTAGTTCCTCACAAAGTATGCGAGACAGTTAAGTTGTAGATATTGTCATTTTGTATTATTTTGATCTATTGGTGATGACTGGATGGTCAAATAAATAAGCTCAGGGTAGCCTGGTTTGATGCCCGGACAAAGGCTTTTCCAGCCACGGTTATCGATAACAGAACGCAGGCTTTACCTTTAACGTGTTTTATAAGCGAGT
>NJCR01000181.1:901-17806 GCA_002234235.1 Fusarium hostae | reverse complement strand
AATACACGTAATGTCTGACAGATATAGGTGTTGCAACAATTAGAATAAGTAAGTACTAATAATTAGCGTTTTAAGCACTGTAGTAGCTACAGTAAGTTTAAAATAGATAAGAATATAAAAGAAATAAGTTATTACTATTAAGTAACCCTTAAATAGTAAATAAATTATTTTATACTTATTCTAAATTATAAATTGAAAACTACTAAAGTGTCTTTAGGGCCGTAATGTCTTGTTGTGTTGACAAGCCCTAAATTGAAGCCTCCTCAACTCCTTAAAGCTACTCTCAAGCTCTATATACGCTCTCTGAACAGTTTTGAGGTTGGAGTAATAGATGTGCTGTGAGAAGATGTAGCCCACTGCCATTCCAGCCCCCACTGCACCACCTATAACTGGAATAAGACAAGAAGCTGTTACGAATGCAAAACCTCCCAACTCTGCCTTCGTGACAATACTATCTAGCTGGCTCCTCCGTAAGTTGAGGATTGATTGGATACAGTCGTTCGATTCAGGCGTGTTGACGCTCATTTGTGCAAGAAACAAGGCGAAATGTTGACAATTCCACTGCAATGGCAGGTATTTACGCCATTTGCTAGTTATCTGCAAGCCTGTGGCCATAGGTTTTAGTTGGTAGTTCTCGTAACAATCTTGCGTAAGGTTGGGTAACTGACCACGCTGAAAGATCCATTCATCAAATCTTGTCGTTACCCCCATATCTTGTACGACCGAAATCGACTTTACACGTTCCTCAGGCCAATTATAATTACGATGGAAGACATCGTCATATAATCTACCCCTGCGTGTAAAATTGGAGCAGGTCTCGAGATCGACACTCAAGTCGAAATACTTTCCTCTTAAGAAGATATCTCGACTGGCCGAACCAGAAAACTCTACATCGTCACTGTCGATGACACACAGGGCCCAATGCTGGAAAAAAGGAATATTCTCAAAGAAGTTCGGAACAGGAGTTCCATTGCCAATGGCCACCCATCCAGTATTATTTGAGGATGGGCCCAGGTCAAGAGGGGTAGATACAAGAAGGCAGCGACGACCTAATAGCGCGAGTCAGTACATGACAGGGTAGTCAGCTGACTGGGAAATGCCTCACCACCCATCGAAGACATGATTGATATTAAATGACCTGTATGGATGGTGAAGTTCAAGGGAAAGAGAATATGATACCAGCCAGTGATTAAGACACAAATAAGGCCGCCGGTCTTATCCTATCTCTATGGTATTTTGCTTAAGTTGATGTGAAAGCTGGGGGAGTTTGTAATATTTGAGAAAAGAGAAAGATGTGATCGGAAGGTTAAGCCAAAGGTAATGTGCAATACAGCTGATGTGTTTGACTCTGATTGCTCACTTTAATAACCACTCAGCATGTTTCATTACAGCCACCAATAAATTCACGCCTTAAATATAAGGCATTAATACAACATGAGGAGTCCATGAATATGTAAAACTCCAGCTGGATAAATAATTACTAGGAAAATTTACAGATGCTAATACAGCATCTTTTGGACTGTTGTGACGGTTGGGGTTCCAAACAGGGAAACTAGTCCGTACTAGGTTTATGTTTGCAGAATGCGTAGGGCGTTGTACTGAGCAATTGGGTTGTCACGTCTCTTAATAGTCAATAATGCGTGTTAGGCTTATTGAGGTAAAGAAGTCTTATTGATAGCTGGTGAGCTAAATCTATGAAAGTGCTAATGAATGTGGTCTATATACTAAAGGTGATCTGAGAGGATCACTGAGGCAGTTGGATCACGGTGATCCAGACGGTAGTTCCTGGAGCGTCGTGATCCATTTGAGGGGCTGATGCCTTGCATGAGTTTTTGTGGGGTACACGTGACGTAACCGCTAGGGTCGTAACAACTGTACCTTACCCGAACTAGGGAGAGGGTATAGCTAAGAAGCTACATCCTTATTGTTCGTCCTAATTTCACTGAAAGAGGAAATTCTATATCTCTTATTAGCTTATACCCCTGCTAGTTCCTCTTTTACTGAAAGAGGGACTATATTTTCAATTTTCTGCCTATTTTTTTAATTAAAAGTTTATAATAAACCTTCTACTCTAGTATTCTAGCCGGTAACGGGGCCCGTTACGGGTTTTAGGCCAATCAACAGTCTAAAAACCGACATGGATTTCCAAAACTCGTAACGGGCCCCATTACTATCCAAGTCATGTTTACCAAATCGCGAAACGGGGCCCGTTTCCTGTCACGCTGATCCGTGCCACCCATGCTGATTCCGTTGCGCGTAGGCAAGAGCCAATCATAGGTAACGAAAATAATTAGTTAATTTGACTTCAAGTCTGCTCTCTCCTGGACGGTTGCGTTTCTCACTTGTAGCTAATGGGTCACGGATTGAGTTGGAGCAGTTTCTCCTCCAGGCGTCTCATCTTTTCAATATGTCTACTTCGGCGCCTCAAAAAACCGTCTTCATCAGCAAAACATCACGCCAAGTCAAGTTCAGGCGCTCAAGAGACTAGAACTTCACTACGACATTCTAGACCAAGCTATCATATGTATACCCTGTGGTTTCGCCTAAAAGACAGACGACGATCGCGTCGGACGCCATCTCAAAGAGAAACATGGGATATCTAAAAATCGTCGGCAGAAGCTCAATGCCAGAAATTGGTCTCGGAGGAGCGCGGCCGCTTGGATGAGCAACAATGCTCACCTAGTTTCGGTGGAACTCTTGGAAAGAAAGAGCTACTCACTAACTGGATGCGGCGTACTCGCTGGGGCGAAACGTTTAGTCAAGCACGACGCGACATGCTTGTAACCCTTTCGGAGGTGCCTCTGACAACCGGTCAGCCTTTTTGGATAGGCGTTCACGATGGGGAACAAATTTGCAGCCCAGTAAAAGATGAGTGTAAGCTTGCCTTCATTGTGCAAGCGCTGGATCGTCTCTTCGACCGGTGTGCAGATACGGTGATGCATGCCGATGTCAGCGTGCGAAGGTGGTTACGAGGCAGATTTTCCGACCGCCCATACAAGGCGCCCTTCGAGCTCGTCATGCGATCAGCCTCTGAATCACAATATCGGAAAGAGTTCAAGCGCTGTCTCTGCTTCTGGTTTCGAGTTCTACAATTACCAAAATCTGTGACCCCTTCTATAATAGGGAGAAATTTATCGGAGCCTCAGCGCGAAATGCTGGAGCAACTTTGGTCAGATCCAGCATGGGGAAATCGACCACCTACAGGTCTGCCCCGTATGGAAGAATCTAATGAAGATGAAGAAGAAGAAGTAGGGGAGGAAGAAGACAGCGAAGATGGGGATGAGAGTGATTACGAAGACGTCCGGGAAACCAGGGAAAAGGAGAAGATCAACCCCTGTCATGAGCAGGAATCTAGTTACTCTGATGAGGTGTCAGTAACAGGAAATCAGTCCCTTGCACTTCTTGAGCATCAAGGCTCAGATTAGATCCTTGTGGCGATGTCGTACTTGAACTCTGTTACAGTATGGCTATCGAGGACTTTGAAGATGGAACAGCAAGCTCTTCTTTACTCGTATATTTTAGTGCCGTACGAGGCCTGTCAAGGCCGACAGGCGATCAGTATCTCCGCCCTCACCAGTTCACGCCCGTACTATCGAGATTAATATACTGCACACGCTTGATCTTCCTCGAGATGACTTTACCGCGTTTTCCTCACCCGTATGCGGCAATTCCAGCTAGGCCCCCCTATGGGCATCTCAGGAGACTGATGCCCGTCCGCACAGAAAAGATGTGTGATGGCACCATGTCTCCCCTTGGGGAATTTCTCAGTCTCCTGTCCTATGGCCGTGCGTTAAGTCGAAGCGAAGGACCAGTCTATCACTTTCACTGGAGTGAAGACAACCAAGTTTTATCCTGGGATGGATGCTTGCACTTATCTATGGCGAGTTTTCGTGGCCTTGCCCGCGAAGCTCGGAGGCAAGCTACCATCCAGTGCCAGCAGCTGATGTTTGACTGGGATTCGGCCGACCCAGATCTCAGCCGCCTTCGAGACCAGCTGTCGACAGCGAAGTCTGGCTATTCTTTTGTGACCGATCCGGCCAATGGGCTGACGATGCATATCTAGATCTATTCATGAGAGCATGTACCTCTTCGATTGATGGTATGCTTAAGTCGCTAGGTAAAGGCCAAAATCTCTGGGACACTGAAGCAGCACAAGCATATCTCGATGCAAAATAAAGTCCCCATAAACAGTATTATGTCCCAACACACTGTCTCACCCATTCCCGAAACTCGCCACCTACCCAATTCCCTAATAATTTCAGAACAGTAAGCAAATGATATATGTCCTCCACTGTTCCCGTCCCCCCAATATTAACAGGCCCAATAACATCATAATGCGTCCCATTATCGAACGCAAAGTGTAATTCCCATCTCGCATAAACAACCAGCAAAACCGGCATAAGCGTGATCTTAGTAGCTGCAAACTGGGCAGTACGTTTAAACCATAATGCTAGCTAAATTCCCAGTTGTACTTTGGCCTCTGAATGATGCTTTATGTCTGTTTTTGTCTTTATGAAAACTCCTGTTGGCTTATACTGTAAATGCTCGCTTGTAGATTGATTGAATGTCTTTGGGCCCTTGCGCGCATCAATAAAGGTTTTTATGTCAGTGCTTAACCGCGTATCAGGCCGTAAAAGGAGAGTATAGTCGATTATCTTTCTGACATCAGTCTCTTCTCCTTTCTAAGCCGATAGAAACTCTTTATCTATAGAAGCAGTTGTGATGTTTTCGGCGCAGATATCGGCAATGGTGGACATGGCGAGGCGAAGGGTTGGGCCCTGAATATGATCGTTCCATGCAGCCTCGGAGCGGTTCCACTTAATGAAATCTGTTGAGTCTGCGACAATTTTGCGGATGGCGGTAAGTTCGTTATATAAACTCACTTGATGCTTTGTCTCATTACTGAAAGATGTGAAGATCTGGTTTGCGTCCTCTTGTTGCTGAGCAGTCAAGTTCACAACGCGATCTTCGGTTGTGAACTTGGTATCAAAAGCTTGTAACTCCTCTTGCAAAACGTCCTTCAGCTCTCGAGGTATATATCCAAGACCGCCAATGACATTCCATATGCTATTCCAGAGATTCACCGCCGCAGCATTATTCGTTGCCTGTATTCTCTTTTTCATTGTTCCAGGCGCTGTCTCAATCCACTTGACAGGCTTCGCGAGCTTCAGTAGGTCATCGGGGTTCTTAACCGGGCTTGTTGACCGCGTTCGGCTGGTGATGCTACTTCCTGTTCGGGTACTTGCGGTTTGAGATCTTGATGCAAGTGATGGTCTGCTGAGTTTGGCTGTGAAAGACATGGATAGGCTCGTGGGAGGGGGGAGAATTGGAATGCTATATTCTCGTTGTTGGGCGAGGTCTGTGTCATCGGCGTTATCGTTGTCGTCGACACCGGGATTGGAGTCAAGGGGACAGAAGGAGAGATTCGCTCTTGGGCGCGGTGTCTTATCAAACTCTTTAGGTGTAAACATATCATCTGTGGCATCAGATCCCGGTATTTTTGGGTGATTCAAGTCGCTACTTTGGCTGCTACTTCGACTGCCAGAATGCTTCTGCGGGCTTCGTTGCAAATTGCTTTAGTCGTCTATTTGATCGTCGTCGCTGGTGTATAGCGGCAATTGGCATGCGAAAGGGTCTTCGCAGTGGTGTAAAAGAGTATGCTGATTGCTAATCTAAGCAAAAATATTCTGATTGTCCATCGCTATTTGCGATTGTAGTTGAGGTAATCTGGTTCGGGATGCATTGATACGAGAGTGAATGTTTGTTGATTAATTTTTTGATGCGTTGCTGTGGCATTGACGCGAACTGCGTCATATTAGGATAAGATAAGATAAGTTAGCTGAGCTGGGATAAGCATGACTAAGCTGACCAGCGAGATGTACTACTCCATAATAGGAAATGTAACGCTTGACAGAAAAACGCCACTATTCCGTGATAGGAAATGTGACGCTCGATCCCGAGTCCAATCTTTGCTTCGTTGGATGACATGCCACGACTACAATATTAATCAAAATTGAATAAATTTGGCTCGGAATGCTAGTTCGACCTTTAGAAAGGGGCCCGTAATTTAATTTAGCCGAGAAATGTGCTGGTGGCTTTGAACTCCAAGTCGAATTTGCCTACTGGAGTCTTTGCAAACTTACCTCATCCCTTGAACATCACATGGATGTCTCTTATGGCTTGTAGGGATTCCGAGGAGAGATTCCTGGCTATGGCAATGATCATCATGAGCGCCAACATCGGGGCTATCTATGGAGCACAATTGTTCCAAAGTGACGACAAGCCCCTCTATCATCGGGGCTTCAGTGTCAATATTGGGCTCTTGGCATTTGGTCTGATACTTGCCACTTTGCGGCAGATAGATGAAGTACTTCGTACTCGACGATACAAGAGAAATGCTACCGCATGAGCCACGAATGCATCTTGTTCTAGTACATCATTCTCCCACTGACTTATCACAATGGTTCTTTTCAAGGCTAAACACCAAGTCAGAGATCTTGACCAATGAGTCATGGAACCCGTGGCTGTTTATCGAGGCCCAAGTCACCCGCCTCAACAGAAGTATCAAGAGGATAAGAGGTGTATATTTGGTTACTGAAGTTATATAAGGCCAAAGACTTGCATGTCTGATGGCTGGACACGAACATATGAGTGATAATGTGATTACAACAGCGAGGGCGATGAGTATCTTGCCCGAATGTGTTTATTGGTGTTCTTTACGTTTGTGCCCTAGGGGCTGAAGCCTCTTGTGACCTCCCACAACCTTATCACAGCACACCAGCGCGATAAACAGGGAAACCTTAACAACGTCAACGCGCCAGAACAGAATAGAACAGTAGTAGGTCCAGCATCGCCTTCACCATCATCTATCCCGACTCTTTTCCTACAGAGACCCTAAGCTCTTCTGCACCTCCTATACAAAATGCTTATACATCTCGAGCAAAACATCAGCAAACCGACCCACTCAATCATCACAGACTGACGAGGACACACAATTTAACATCGTATCCTTTATGCTGAGAACTCCAGGCCACGTTCTCGGTAACCATTAGCCCGCCCTCGGCTCAAGCCAACAGGTATAAGGTGGGTGCTCAGGCACCCTCAATACGAGGAATGGTTTTACTGGATTGGGTTAGACTCTCCTTTTATCCTCGTTTAAGGAAATCATGCATCAGTCCGCAAGACAACCAGGTTATGGGCAAAAAAGCTTATTTCATTTAGGGCATAGCTTGAAGTTTGTCTATATAGCAAATTGTTCGAGTTGGTTTGCAACTGATGACCCCTTACTTGTAAGTCTTTGAAACATGTTTATCATCTCATTAGCATCTGACTTAAGTGGGAATATATATCTATTGGCGCTTTATAACCGTTAACAGCTTTTAATTATTTCACTGGTTTAGCGAGGTTATATCCTTTGCAGTTAGGGAAATGTAGGAAATACACCAGGAAGATTCTCTATTATGTAGCCCACATCTGTTTTTGAACTCTTGTTTGGGCTTATCTCTCTTTTTTGACTTTATGGCTTCCTCGCCTTTAAGTTTGTGGCTTGCTTCCCTTTGACTCACTGGTACTGCCTTTACATAAAACGCCATTCCTGTACTCACGTTAGAACAGATACCCTTTAGTATAAAGCAGTAATAAAGTTGTCTTCTTGTTGTACACTTGCCCTTTTTGTAAGCCGTTTCTCGCAGTTGAGCTAACCTCTGCTTTAGCACTCTACAATGCTACTTCGCTACGATGGCCGGCTGTACCTCTCGTGATTCTGGGGCCACAATTACGCTTACCAACCATAACGATATTAACCCTAGCCTTACTTGGACTCCAATTGGCGAGCATGATGAGAATCTAAAGGAGATTTTTGAGCAGGGGCTCGGTCTAGCCACTGTTAATGTGCTCAAGGCCACTGTCAGAGGAAAAAGCTCACCCATGAGCTTTGTCCTTAACCGCCTCGACTTCCTCGGTATTTAATATTGATCCTTATGTCTTGGCTTCACTAAAACGAACTTCGCAGACCTCCAGGCCCTGTGTGTCAGTGTCGCAGACAACCCCCAGAGCGAAAAGAGCTTCCGTTAATTGATACCCGAAAAAGTGTGCGGCAAATTAATAGAGATCGATCCTCAAATATACGAAGTAAGGTTCCCACCCCGGCTCTCCAATGCATGTTTTTAGATAAGTTCTCCTGCTATTTTACAGCAAACTAAGGAAGCCATGTCCAACATAGCACGGTACTGTGGGGAATGGAACCTATGGGAAATGCCAAGTCTGCGTGAGTTGGGACGTCATCACAGAAACACGCAAATCGACTAACAAGTTGGTATCAGTAAGCTCGGCCTCTCGAAGAATCGCCTACTGCAAATACGCGTTAACCGAACTAGCACAAGAAACATATAGCTACGGTCTAATACAGACTCTGGAAGTTATCATGAAAAAGAAATATGAAGAGAAGTCGTCCTGGGACTGCGAATTCCTCGACGCTCTTTATACAATGAGAAGGAAGTTAAGATCTCTTCATGAAGCCGCATTAGGCAGAATGCGTAAATTTGATTTGACTTATCAAGCTCTCGATTTAGTAAGACAAACAGAGATTTCCTTCCTCTTATTCTTGCTCTTTGTCTTGTGTTATCTAATTAGTAGCTAACAAGAATTCAGATAAAACTCAAGGTTATGTGTTCCGAGAAGAGCGTCGAGTTCCTTCGAAAGCATTACATCGATGGTCCAGCTCAAAGCATCACTGATGTAAGCACCACGCAACCATACGCATATATTCTCAATCCCGAACTACAGAAAAGTATCTACGACACAATTGGGTCCCTCATGCGATTTAGAAATGACGAGTTTAAGCGACAAGGAAGTTCGAGTGGTTACCTACTCTGCTGGTGGATCGCGCCAGTTGGTGTCATCTGGATGCCAGCCTCAGTCATCGAGCAAAAAGACCTGATGAAAAGATTGAAAGGCTCCAACACGATATAGCGCGAGCAAGAACTGACCGAAAAGAAATAACAGTTCTACTGGAAAATGTCAATTTGTTGACAATCCAGTTCGAAAACATCCGCAGAAAGATAGACAATGCATTAGAGGCGTTGTTACAGCTGAAGAATTTCTTCCGGACTCAACATGAGACTTATCAGAATCTCACGCTCTACTTTACATTCTTGGAGGAATACCCAACTAGGCAGGCAAAGCTGAGTCGTCGTCGAAGCTTCATTAGGCAGCACTTGAGGCAATTAACCAGAAATCTCAAACATGTATGTATTTCTCCTGGAATGATAGATCCTGTTTGCTAATATCTGCACGATAGCTTATCGCAGCGGCTGAGGAATTCAATGAGGTGGTAGTCCGCGAGGAGAACTTGGATATTTGGAAACTTCATGCGTACAAGAATTGGGAGGCAGATTTGGCGACCTCTTGTGGCATGTTTTAGCTTGAATTATATTCTTTTTCTTCTCCTTTTTGCTTTTAATACAAGTATTGCCCAACGTGACAGGCAAGGTTCAACGCCCCGTGCTCTGGTCGACTTTTTGGTCTCTGAAATCCTGAGCCTGTGCTGTCTAGCCAGCCCATGACGCCAAAGCAAAAGTGCATTGGGGCGATTACGCTGTCTGTGTACGAATAGGTTTTCGCGATAGTGAAAAGAGAGACCAGTGCATGACCAAAATAGACACGGGGCTCTTATCCACATGTAGAGGCCTCTCGTAAAGCCCGCCGTATTGTGAGTGTGGCGTTAGTTTTTCTTACTCCTTGTCGCCTAGGTTACGGTATTGGAACAAGAGTAATCAATAGGAACCTTGGAACATGGTCCGCAGCATAGAATAGACTCATCGCATTTGGATTTACGTCCTGTGCATGCTAGGCAGCCTGTTCATTATTTTTTTATGTCCTTTGCGCGGTATCGGACGTTACTTTATCAGCTGGGGCGTGCCCCTCGTAGGATTAGACGTTATCTTATCAATTTTCGTAAACACAATGTGAGACCTGATGGAGAGTGGAGGCAGCGAAGTTATCTTGGTTTGTAGGTTTTGATCCTAAACCTTGGTTATGCGTCTAAACCACCAAGCCAGCCATATCCCTAGTTACAGTCATCAATAGCATATCCTGTGACAGAGTTCACTTCCTCATATCACTAGGCTGTTAATTGTACAAAACTAATCAGCTGATCTATTCTATCACCCTCTAGACTCTCTATCTTTTTCCTTATCCCACAGTTACTAACAACTCTCTACCCCGAGGTTCTTTGAGAATGTTTAAAGCTTTCTCTAAGTCGCTTATCTTCTTTTTGATCCGGTTGCGATTCCTCTTGGTGGCAATAGACTCACCAGCGATACGGTCGAGGTCCCCATTGTCCAAGCCCAGGACCCAATCCTGCGTAAACACCTTAAGAGGGCTTCCCGCTCCGTGCAGTAGATGATAGTTCACAGCAAGCTGGAAAATGTTGTCGATGTATCGATCTCGCGCCAGGCTGTAGTAAGCCCGAAGAATATCATGAACCTCTTGTTGTAAGTGCTCAGCATTGCTCTGTGCCTTGGCCACGCCAGGTATATCTCGGATATTGACCATATACTGGATCTCGCCGTACTGCTTAGTGTCCTTCCTTGCCGTTCCGTAAAGCGAGTCCATCAATCGCTCGCCTTTGATCTCTGCCAGGCTTTCGTTAAAGCGCTTATTGAGCGTGTATGGCTGCTTCTGTTGATCAACATGGAGCAAGAGCTCGACTTGTTCCAGGGCTCTCCTATAGCCTGGCAAGAGACTGGTGAGAATTTCTCTCCATAACTTTTGATAGATCTCTTCATCTAGACAGATCTTGCTCAGTATAACTTTGATGAAGCGATGGACGGTAAGGATCACTCTGTTCATATAATTGCCTGTAATAGCTTTCCATTTCTGAGATTGCTCCGCAAAGGCCGCGGATACAAGGTGGGCGTTGAATGTTCCGAGATCGAGACCTCTAGACCGGAGGTAAACGCTTTTAATCCATTCTGCCATGTTGTTGCCTGGGGAACTGACACCGGCCGGAGAGTTAATGATGTTGCCAAGCTCTATTAACTCCTGTTCCGTACACCTATCAACATTCGAAATGCCGACAAGTGCCTGTATAAGTTCGATATGCGACGGGAAGGCTAAGTCTTCTTCTCCTTCAGCGTCATTTGACTTATACTCGGAATCCCAGCCCTCGTCTGCAATTTTCTGAATGTGTCTAGGGGTCTCAAAGTTTTTTGAATGACCTCGCTCGTGAAACTCATGACAAAAGGCCTCAGTGATATTCACAACCTGGGTGATCAGACGCAAATCCTCATTTTCAAAGATCGCGCTTGCGTTATAGTCTGCTGATAACGCTGATCTGACGTGGCTCTGGAACTGCCCAGCAATTCGACTAAGAAATGTGCGCTGTTGTCCATGATTCTGACGGGGTGGTCCCAGCTTGTCCAGCTCTTCATTACAGCTCTTTAGTTGTTGGTCGATGTCTGCCATCATCTTGGGGAACTCCCTGGTAGAGATTTCCAACAACAGGGCCCGCAGCTGTTCCTTCAACGCTAAGATGCCTACTCTGTCATGCGGGAGCTGATTCCAGGGGGGATTCCGAAAAGTCTGTTCAAGTTCATAATGGTCGAGTTTTTCATCGTCAGCACCGCGATTGCGAACGATATAGTAGCCCAGGGTGAGTGGCCTTCGCTTCCCTTGGAGAAGATCGCAAACTTTGTCTTGAGCACCCTTTTCAGTGACCAAATCGGGCTTGGTGAGAATACCCAGGGTACGCTTTCCATCCTTATCAAACTCTTCGGCGATTTGCAGGATCTCTTGGGTGGCAATGTCAACATTGCTCGGAAAAACTGCCAAGATGACCGTGCGCTCGTCTTTGATGTACCTTCGGACAAGATTGTTCACCATTTCAATGTCATTCTTAGTTGTTCCGTCACCTGCAGCGCGGAAAATTCCAGGAACATCAATAATAGTGAGAAGTTCCTCCTGGGGACCTTTAATTTCCACTTTCAGAACGTCTTCGCTGAAAATAGCCCCTTGACCTTTTGACAGGTCTGATCGTAAGCCCATATGCTCGTGTGCCTTGAAGTCGATTGTATTAGCCAGGTTGCAGAGAAATACCAGTATTAAGTATTCAAGATAGATAGCACCTTCTTTATTATATCGGTGAAATGCAGCCGGAATTCTGAGCTACTAGACTCGGTATGGCGGAAAGCTTCGAGATGCTTTCGATGGTCCTCAGAAGCATTTGGCCCTGGAATAATGGTAATATTTACTGACTCATTATCTTGGCGACGAGAAGAAATCTGAGTAGCATGGCGAGTGCAGAGCGTCTGGCCTCGAGGGAAGGGGGTCCCAGTTAGGCTTTCTAGAAGAGACGATTTTCCGGAGCTTTGATCCCCAAAAACGACGAGCTGCAGCCGTCAGTACTGAGTCCTGAAGCTGCAAGGACCGATAAATAAAAGGATTGAAGGCCCTACCTGAGGTAAGGCCACGTGCTGAGCGATATTGAGATCGCGAAGCCTATCGATCTTGTCAAGTAGCTGGGGGTCTGATAATTGAGGAAGTTCTCGCTGAAAAGTCATCTTCAATGCCAAAGCTTGGGAGTAGCAATCTTAGAAGGACTATTTGATAAAATCCAGAGGAATTATAAGACTTAAACCAAGTGCAGGAGTCTGATAATGATTGAAAGTGTTGGAGAAAAACATGTACACCAGTTGGAAACGATTGTTATATTTATAGATGAGCAAAGCCTTAAGAATCATCCGAGAGCTCGAGAGCGGGAGCATTAAGACATCATGACACTGCAATTGGCCACCTGTTTCCGACGAATGACATGGACTGGTTCAATTCACTTTTGGCCAGCATTGGTGCCGCACCCTGCGGTTACAGTAACTGACTTTTAGCTGGAGTTTTCAGAAAATTGAACTCTATTGGCTATTTTTGAGGCTATCGAGAGCTCAATACTACCCCCCTCAAAGCATGGCCAACACACAAGCACGGCTTACACAACCGACTTTTCCATTGGTCAGAATTGAGGTCAATCCGATAGTGTGGCGTTAGGTATCTTGTTCTAGTACATCATTCTCCCGTTGACTTACCCTATTGGTTCTTTTTGAGGCTCATCCCCCACTGTGTGATAGCAGACTGCATCCAGCTCAGTCGTGGCCCATGCCAGGGATCTAGGCTCGCAATGAATACCCAAATTGGTCAACCTGAGGGAGAATGCCTACGTGGATTTCATGTGGAGTCGGTATCTTAAAAAAGGCATTCCCGTCGCCCTGGCTCTAAGAGTTTGACTTACAGTCAAGCGGCAGTTTCGATCTTGTTCCCCCACCCACCCAATAATAAAAAACACATTGTTGTTCACGCAGTCCCGGGCCATCAGATTTTAGCCCGGGGTTGCTATCTCGACCTTCTTTTACTTTTATTCTCAAAGGAGGCGGGTCTCCTGCACACATAGAGCAGGAGACCCTCCCTGCCTAAAATCTGTCAAGCAACGCGCCTCGGTCCCCAAAAGACTTCAACCAGACCAACTTCTCATCCTACGAACACAGTCTCGATCCCTCAGAGCTTTCATCCGAGTACTCCAAAGCCTTCGTCGACAACGAGTGTGCGATAGATGATGTGCGAACATCTCGACATCTCTCTTCGCATTCAACTAATACTGACGTTGCAACTGGGTATTACTTTGCGGGTGAAAACTCTGAAGCTGTCTCTGCAGGGCCAAGAATAGGTCTATATTCGCAGCGAGACACCTATTTAGGCCACACGCCATTAAGTGGAAACAATTCTACAGACGATACACCATTCTCCCCAATCCCGGATGATCGCCATCCATGGGATTCGTTTCAGGGAGAAACCACTACATCTGGCATAAACAATCATTTATTGCCTCAATACCAAACACCCCAGGCTGCTCACCAGTTTCAATGTTTGGAGTGCAAAAAGACCTTCGGACATCCAACAAGCCTCAGCCGCCACAAAGATACCCACAAAAAAGACTCGAAATACTGGGAATGCACTGTTAAGGGTTGTAAAAAGGCAGGTAAACGTTACAGAAGAAGGGATAACTTCAAGCGGCACTTAATGACGAAACACCCTTTATTGGAACTGAGAGATGTGGGCTTGTGATGATTGCTGTTTAGCTGTTTTTTATTCTTCTCTTGTGTCACCATTCGACTTCAGTGAAGGATCTTTCAGGGATGGGATCTTATCTAAGTGTAGTTTCGATGGGAGGTTGCGGAAGAAAAAGTAACAGCTATAGCAATGCAGAACTTATTGCTTGGTCGATCTCTCAGAATTGTCCCTATAGGGTTGGCAGGATTTTGAGGGTCTGTAAAACTCCGCTAGGAACTTTATACCTTTTGATGCTCCTTGTGTATTCTGGAGCCCTGTTATCAAACGACTGCCTTATCAACACCATAGCGAGCATGCATCAAGACCCAGACAGGAAGCGTTCCAAGTTGCTGGTTGACAGATGAGTGTAATTTCGCAGCGCAGAGCCACCTTCCCCTACCTCAGGAGCCGCAACTCTGTCAGGTTCGACGATAAGGAGCCGTTATAATAGTGCAACACACTCCGTATCGCCGATTTAAAAAGCCAGATGCCACTATT
The DNA here is from genome assembly GCA_002234235.1 of Fusarium hostae. Lineage (NCBI taxonomy): Eukaryota > Fungi > Ascomycota > Sordariomycetes > Hypocreales > Nectriaceae > Fusarium > Fusarium hostae. The sequence goes on along the minus strand of NJCR01000181.1, from coordinate 3,214 downwards.
TTCTATTATGTGGCAGGTGCTGCTGGGTACGTTCACGAATTGACGGATGGGCGCAAGGGGCTAAAGAGGCGATGGATGGTAAACTGCGTCATTTACCTCGATCTACAGGGTCCAGACACAAAGATCTGCTCCACTGCGTGGCCGGTCGGTAGGGTGAGAACGGAGATTGCCTTTCTGGGCTGTCGATCATCGTGTCATTGGTTATTTTACAAAAGTTACAAGAGGACGATAGATGTGGACACGAGATAAGCGCAGGGATGCCTAGGTAGTGCTGATGACATGGAGCGATAACCTCAGCTCTCCCAGCTTTCACTCGTACAAGAATTCCCCCAGCCATTTCACTCTAGGTAGATCTCCAGATACAAGCTCAGGACGCGATACATGATGTTGAGACGACTGATAGTATACGACTTGGCATCTTACCATGGTGGTCTAGTAGCGAAGATGATGCAGTTGGGTCTTCGTTCTCGTGTTTGTTGAGGAGATATTATGTTTGTAGATCGCTTCCTTGATCTCTATACTATCCCTTCAATTGTCGAGGACCTCCCGGCCGTACCGTGCCCCACACCACCCCTGTCATCAAGAAGGTACATGAGGGGAACCACACGATGCGTCATCAATCATCACCACCTAAATCCTCATACAAACCATTCTCAATTACACGATGACTTCTCAATCGATACCTTCATCACTACCTATAGAGGCAGTCAACCCATACGATAATAGTAGCTTTATCAATGAAGATAATAGCCTTCAAGAGCATGACGGTGATAGCACCCGGAGACCGGTTTTTCTGCCTGCCGAAGACCGAGGCTTCGATTTTCGACCCTTTGAGGTACCGCGACAAGAACTTCTCGTCAATAAGCTGCCCCAGAACCCGCTGTTACTTTTCCAACACTTTATACCCATTTCCCTAGTCAATAACTAGGTCAAGTATACCAATGACTGGGTCAGCAGCCTCATCCAAAGCGGCGTTATTGATAGCCAAGAACACGAAATAACAGATCAGTCACGCCTCCACGCCTGAAAGCCAGTCACGGCTGCAGAGGTATATATCTGGCTTGGGATCCTTATTTATATGGGAGTCCATAGCGAAATAACGGTAGAAGACCATTGGAAGACCTCTCAGCTAGAGGATCAGCGGCCTGAACACTCGATAATCAAGTTTATAACTTACAATCAGTTTCAGCTTCTTTATCGTCATATCCGCATCTTTGACCATACCAAATTCACCGACGGCGGCGGTAACGACTTCCCTATCGTCTTCCAATGCGTTGAGTCATGGTCTCAGCACGTTCAACTTGCAACAACAGAGCTCTATGAGCCGGGCACGCATCTTGCCGTCGACGAGGCTATAATCCAATATACAGGAAGGAATAAGCAAGTTGCATACATCCCTAATAAGCCTATCGACACAGGTTTCAAGGTGTGGATAGCCGCCCAGCTAGGCCTCTTCATGAGGTGGATATAGCACCAGCCCGGCGCAAAATATGGCCCTGTTGGAGTTCAGAAGAAGAAGCCGGCACCACAAAGAAAGAAAAGCAAGGGAAATGGCAAGGGTCCTAGCAAGGCTGATAAGGCCGACGAGGTTGAAGAAGTTATCTACGTGGCTACAGAAGCCGGGGCTAAGATCATAGCTCTCAACTCAACTCAAAGCGTCATTATTGCCCTAATTAACCTACTGCCGATATCGACATATCACGTCTTCGTGGATAACCTCTTCTCGTCGCCGGACCTCTTCCGCTCCCTTCGCCAGCACGGCCACGGTGCAACCGGCACAGCCCGGCCTAACTGTAGCATCTACAAAGATCTTACAGAGGCCAAAAAGGCCAATAAGGCAGGGAAGTCAGGGTTCCAATTCAATAAGATCAAGGTCATCCCAACGGCTGATAATCAGGTAAGATAATCCAATCTTCTTCTTATCTAGCTGCTAACTAGTCTTCTTCTTCCCTAGGTTAACCAAATCGCGTAGAAGGATAATGCCCTCGTATTGTTCCTTTCAACTGTGTTCACTGGCGATGAGACGACTGAGCGTTGGAGGAAGAGACCATCAACGAAGACCCCAACGGCACGGCCAATATAGCGCTTTTTTGGTGGTGACCCAGTCAAGCTTATATCGATCCCGACCATCGCTGCTTCTTACAATGACGAAATGAATCATGTTGACCGGGGCGACCAAAGAAGATCATATCTTGGCTATAATCATCCTCTCCGCCGGGGCGCCGGGCAGTCGCAATAAAAGGAGACGTCAATCAATTTGGGGGTGTGAGCAGTGTAATGTAGCAATTTGTAACTCGAGAGATTGCTGGTACT
>NJCR01001806.1:0-12868 GCA_002234235.1 Fusarium hostae | reverse complement strand
TATACAGTGCAGTGGAGCACTTGCTTGTCTGGAGCACTTACTTATTATACACGTTATCTGCGACACTTGCTTATTAAATACGTTATATTAATTTTATTAATTAATTAATAAAATTAACTTTTTATAACTTAAGGCTCTTTAATAAATTTTTTTATAACTTATTAATAGCTTTTAATTATAGACTTTTATTATAGCTAGCTTTTTAAAATTAATAATCTCTTAATAATTAAAAATAATAAGAAAATATAGCTTATTTTTATTTTCTTAAGATTTAAAGGTCTTTTTAATTAACTTTATAATAAATAAATCTTCTTTATTATTATATTTATTATTTAACTTAATAATAATAATATTATTATTATTATTAAGGGCATTATTAAGCATTTTAAGGTTATTATAATAAGAGATTAACCTTATAGCTTTATATATTTTAATTAAAATAAGCTATTTATTTTTAATAAATAGTAAAATAAGTAAATAATAAAAATATAGTTAAAAGATTACTTTTTTAATTTAATTTCTTATTAACCTTTCTTTATTAAGCTTATAGGGAAATAGATATATTATATAACTATTATATATTTTAAAAATCCCTTAAATATATACTCTACCGCCAAAATTGACCAATTTGGGAATACCCTTATAATGCTAGTTACCATATATATCGAAAGTGTGCCTAACGTATCGATTGGATTAGGGCCTTAATCCTGGTAAACCAAATATTTGGCGTTCTCCCAATGTCACGGCTTCCCCTCACTTCAGTCCTCAAGTACCGAGCCCTGACCCTGTCCGGCGCATTAACGCAAATGGTGCGATGTCACATTGGCGGAAGTTCCGGAGTATTTCTTCCAACTTCCGATTCCATACTTCCATCACTAAAAGACACGATACTACCTTGATGCGTCTGATCACCATCAGGGCATTGTTTCTTATTGGACACTGAGTTCTTTGGTTGCAGACGCAGGACTAAGCCGAGATGCACGTGGAAAAAGCAAAAAGTGAAGTTACTAGAGCAAGAACGGTGTTGACTTTCCAGTGTCATGTCGACAGCCTCAGTTTATGAAGTTCTAGACTTTCACTAATGGCAGTGGAAAGTCCATGCGTAGAATGACATTTAATGACATCCGCCGAGGCTTAAGCGGCCATGGACTGAGCTTTGTGGATTTGAATGGGTCAATAGTTACGGATGCGTGGGGTTTATTAGCGACGAGACATGTCGCCAACAGTGGAGTTAGGTACGAAAACAGTTTCTTAGAATCTGCAACGGCATGATCCTAATGTCACCAAAATCATCACGTCCACGTTGCGATTGGTTGACATGGTTCCTACTGTTTGGGTCCAAATGACTCGAGATCGCTATTAATTATTTTACTCTACAAGGTATATCCATAACATCGCTTTTTCAGCACAGTTCGTTTCTCCGGCCCGGTCTTATCAGTGTTTAGAAACATGCACCGTCGTCTCATTCTTGACGAGAATGCCACCAAAGTTTGCTCCAAATTCTCCAGTGCCTGGACTTTGACCCGTGACTGTAGATGTGTACTTGTTGCCCGCTGGTCTGAACCGGTCGATGGCGTGGCTTTCAAAGTCTGATACCGAGCCTCGACCACCGCCGTCGTCGGATTCGGCGAGTTGATGTGTTGAGGAAGATTCGTCGTTGGGGGTGGACTTGTTGATGGTGTCGAGACGGATGGATTGCTTGGTTTGACTGCGGCTGTAGCTGTTGGGGTAGCTTCCTGAGCTGGCGCCTGTTCGGGTCCGGGGATGGGTGCAGGTGAAGATGTATGTGCACGCGGGTCGGATCGTAGGTAGTGAAGCTGTAGATGTTAGATATCGTTGGGTGACTAGTTGGGATTGGTGCGTACCAGAAACGTTGCTCAGATTGACCTCAACTGTTGCCCAAATAACAATGTCGCAAATATTCCATGTCAAATCGGGGGATTTATCGTCAAAGACTCGAGCGGCGACAATCAATCGAATAGCGGCGGCGCAAACGCTGAGTCTGTCAGTACATCATCATCAATTGTCCCGTGGTGCAGGTCACTTACAAGAAGCCAAAGGTAAACATGACCATAATACCAGCCTTCTGAATCATAGGCAGCTGCAATTTACCAATCTGCCACATTGGAAGGATCAAGATGGCGATATCAATGGCAGCATGCACCAGAGTCGTACCAAAGAAGAACTTCTTATCCTCAATGGCGCAATATCCGCCTGCAGTCGGGTCCCAGAAGGCGTTGACAGGAACGCAGTGAAAGATGCCCATAAAGATCTACCGCCAATTAGCCTAGAAGCCTCAATTGATCGCGATGTACATACTCGGAAGATGATCCAGATGATGGCGCATCCGAAGAGGATCTGAATCGGTAGTCGAATGTTGCTGACTCGGAACATGCGCCAGTATAGACTCAGAATCGAGACCTTTGCGAAGAAGAGACCGAAGGCGTAGAAGAGCTCGGCGATAAAGAGCAGGAGTTTTCCTTGGTATAATGCATCCTCCAATGTAATTTTCCTGATTTCTACGACATCCATAATGTGTAGTCCAAGACCGTGATTAAGCCCTCGGCAAATGTTAGTATCGTTACCGGTCGTTGATTGTCGTGCGGGAACCTACAGTAGGGAACAATGGTGATCCAGCCCACAGAAATGGCCTTGCAAAATTAGCATTTCGCAGGTAACATACAGCAGGGTAAAAACTCACATATCCGCAAAGAGCAAAGTAATCATCCCATGACAATGGAATCCTCTTGAGTCGACGGCTCAACAACCGAAGGGCGGTGATGATGGTAGCAGCAGCAAAAGTGACAAACAGCACGACCCAAATGTCGGTCTGCTTAGACTCCAGCTTTGCCATGTGAACAGCGTCACGGCTTCACCAGGTGAACAAGAACAGAAAACACCTCCGCGATTCAAAGTATAAGCCTTACTGCTTATGCTGCTCACTCAGTTCCTCAAGAACCAGAGGGGCAGCCCATACGAACTTTGGAGAAAAAAGAGAGATGACGAAAAGAGCGAAAGGACCAACGCGAACCCGAGAGGATGAATACAATGCGAGAGATATGTATAATTACGCCAGGGGGGGAGGGAAAGGTTCCCGAAAGGAAACATTTTTAATTTATCTATTCGAAACGAACCGGTATGTGGACCTGGGAACTAAAGGGGAACGAAAGAGCAAGCTTCATACTGTGCCTGGAAGCTTGTGATGATCATGTCAAGGCCCCCCGTAAAAAACTTGGGTGAAATTTAAAGCGCGCTTGTTACGCTGCCTTTTCTTCAACGGCTATGATCATCACTGGATGGATGAACATGACCAGGTCTAAGGAGTTGAGCTAGCGACTAGTAGGTTCCACAATGTGACATTCGACGGGTCCGCGGGCTTTTTTAGGAGAAGACTTCGTTCTCCCCGTTCTTGGTTTGGACTTGTCTGTTAGTACAGAAGGCTTGCAAGGTTGGCTTTGGGCTCTGCGGGTAATCTCTGAGCGAAGGATTCTTTTCGAGATGAGGTGCATTGTCGCATCGAGGTTCCGAGTGTCAGGGCCAAACCTTGTGATTGTTTGACGGTTAATATCGATAGTGGACCATTTCGCAAAAAGTCAATCTGTGCCATTATGAGTAATCTTCACGTGGCATGTCAGCATCTTCTGACTCTTTTTAAAACTTCCTTTTTGCTGAAGATACTGGGCGTCAATAATGAGGCAGACGCTTCTCTGCGCTGGCGCCATAACCCGCGCTAAGAGTCAATAGAGGCAGACGGGTTCTATCCCGCATCAACTCGTAAGGCAAACAAAATTACGAGGAGACCTAGAATCTGCCGCAATGGCCGCGCGGGGAGAGACGGTAGTTACGCGGGTGTCGTGCCGCACCAAGCTCCAGTAGATCCCCATAGCCACCGGATACAAGACTCCCGGGGGGGGGGGCGGAGGGAGGCAGGCTAGCCTAGCTTCAGGTCCAACTGTAGGGTAGCAATGCGAGGTTTCCTCAGTGAAGATCTCAGAACCCAAGGCCACGATACGGACAAAGAAAAAAGAGATCGAGCGGAGGAAAAAAAGCAAGGACTGAACCCTTGTTGAAGGGGATCTTGCAATGCCTTGCTTTGGTTGTTGGTTCAGGGTCTTTCTCACCGCGTCAGCGCGTCTAAACAAGGTATCCAATCCTTTTCTCCCAATCGCTCCGAATCCTCCAATCAGTTATCTCATCTATATAATGGATTTGATATCCCGAAAAACCGGGCATGACACCAGCCTTGGCACATCGGTATTCCCTTATCATCCGCTTCTCAACAAAGCGCAGCCGCAACCTCCAACGTGGCAGCAGATCTGCGGTCATCTAGTTTCGGAACGGTTTAGATCAGTGGGTTAGGGTCTAAAAACGATGCTATACTTTACCGCTCCGCTCTAATTCTTCTTAGCGAGCTTCCCTTTGGCAAACACCGTGTGTGGAGTTGCCTGAACCCTTCATCTTGAAAAGGAAGAAAAATGTCAGGGGGGCACAGAAAAATAAATGGGGGTCTGTGCTTGACGTTGCAAGATGAATCTTTATGCAGACAAGATCGTCACTTCAGCCAAAACCACTACAGTTTCGCCTTTCAAACTCTGCTGATCGCCCTTTCTCACTAAGATATTATCAAGACCCTTAATGTCTAGAATTCAGAAGCCGTTGAGACTATGGGCGATATGTGGGCGGGAGCGGTTGGTTGCTCCGTATAAGCAACAGCTATCGCGAGTCAGAGACAGTCTAAGACTCGAAATGGCGGTATGCCCCGAGACTAAAGAATTTACACCGCGGGCAACGCAACCAATCGTCTGACAATCAATAGTCATCCTGCCCCCTCATCGGCTCCGCTCTTCATTCGCCTCAGGGTCTACCAGTACAAATTACATTAATAAATTCAGCCCAGGAACGGCCCGTCGTACAACTTGGCACTTTAACCTTCTTTCACAATCTATTACACTTCCATCACTCACTACTGCACAACATCAAAAGCATATTTACAATGGCTCCATCTACTACAACCCCCGATCTCGTCCCCGAGCCCGTCTCCAAGCTTCCCGAGCGACCCAAGGAGGACGGATCCGTCCTCAACGAGCACGAGCGATCTGAGCTTGCTTTTGTCGACAAGTACAGCGCCCCCGATGTCTACATCAATGAGAAGAACGACACTCTGTGGTTTCCGTGGATCGGCCCCATTGAGCTGAAGCCCATGCGCATGGAGAACAGGACGGGTACTTTCGTCGTCGGTCTTCGATCAAAGGTCGCTGCCAGCCTGGGCAAGCACCGACACCGTGGCACCGTTACAGCCATCACCATGTCAGGAGAATGGGGCTACAAGGAGTATGTTGCCATGGCAAAAACCCTGTACAAGATTGAAATGCTAATCTATCGGGATCTAGATATGACTGGGTTGCACGACCTGGAGATTGGGTTTGCGAGAACCCCGGTGTTATCCACACTTTGTCCGTCGAGGATAACACTGATATCGTGTTTACCGTCTCTGGTAGCATTGAGTTCCTCAACGATGATGATAGCTTGAAGTTTACTCTTGATATCTTCAGCTTCGCCAAGATGTATTATGATCACTGCAAGGAGAAGGGCATCAAGCCCAATGATGCTCTCTGGCATTAAATGGAATGAATAACGGCTGGGATGGTTACGGCATAGCTTTGCATAATTTCGCATGATAGTCTCCATGAATAACAAAAGAGATATGAACGATACGATTGATGAGAAGTGTGTCCTGGTGCATTGATCGGTAATGCCGTGTTGTATTAGCTTGGCAATGGCGGTGAACCCCCTCCTATATGCCGAGGTATATCAACAGACCACGTGATGTCTCATGATCCCTTCTCCTATCTGTACCCCAGACTCAAACTGTCTTTAAAACACGGGTGATCATTTCATCAAAGGTCTCATCTTGAACCAGACCAAGCACTTCCATCCAGTGTGCAGCCTTCTCAGGAAAGTATGTAACAGGCGCATCACTGTAGGTTGTCGCAGTAGCCAGCTCATAGAATCCTCTGCCCCAATTGCCTTGTTCGATATGCATCGTCGCGCGAGTGTACAAGTCCTTGTTACCCAAGTTCTCGAGCTTGAATTTAGTACCTGAAATCCTCTCTAGGGCCCCGATGACTTGGTTCTGGGTAGTGTTGAAAGATGCGACGTGGACATATTCGTTCTTGGTCTTATCAGAATGGAGGAGTGCAGCAGCTGTAGCCTCGCCGACCTGGGCTGCGGTCGTAGCGGTGAACTTTGGTTCGCCTGAGTTGACAAGCTCGCCAGTCTTGGTCTTGATATCTAGGCAAAGCAATCCTTTGCCTTCAACCAGCATCTAGGATCTTCAGTCAGAACATTTCTTCAATCAATCGGCTATAACTTGCAAGACGTACCCAATCGATCCAAGGTCCAGTGAAAATGGCCGTCCAAGACAGTGCCTCAGCTTCTTTGGACTTGACATAGTCCATAACATCTTGTTTGCCCTTGAGGAAGGGCGCCATCTTCTCAAGTCCCTCAACAGAGGTGTCGCTTCCAAACTCGCTTGGCATGAATCGCTTGACCTTTGCAGCCGCAACGGCATCAATCACGATCTTCTGCTCTGCGATGTTGGCGGTCGAAAGGGTAGAGATGACAGCATCCTGACTAGCAAAGACGTCAACAAGAGATGAGAAAGTGTAGTCGGACTTGATAATCGTAGCATCCAAGAATGTTGGGTTTGTGACGTTGGATGAGGTACGGCTAAGAACAGACATGTTGAAGCCTGCTTTGACAAGCGCTCTGATGAGATATGGCCCAAGGTTTCCGCGGCCCTGTTATCTATATCAGTCCAATAATCCAACGAGATAATAGAGATATATAAGAGACGATAACTTACCCCAAGGACCATGACGTTCTTGATCTCAGTAGACATGGTGAAGATAGGTATAAAATGAGAGATGCAGGGTAAGTCGCAAATGCAGGTTAATTGTGCTTGGAGGTATCGGTGCAAAACTGGAACGATCTTAAGTACTTATAGACACCCAACTGGCTCTTAAGGCTACTCACTCATCAGTGATTTATCAGCATCAAAGCATTTGGTCGTTATCATGGCCTCAATTCAAGCTCATCTTGTCGTGAAGATGGTGGAGTCTAAGCCTCTTTTAGCCAACAGGTGGGAACTAAGCTCTTTTCGACCACGGGGTGGAGACTAGTCTTTTTTGGGCACGCGCGTATCTGCCGCTGATGATTAGTCAAACATCGTTCGAGTATTCCTGCATCAAAGAAGCATCTGTTTTCCATCCGTAAACTATCAATATGAGATAGAAAAACTACCTGCGGAATGGGCTTACTACAAAGATCATGCCAAGCTTGCGTCAAAGCACGACGCCGCTGCAATCTCGCTAGTCCTTGTTGCGAAAGATGCTACACCAAGCGTATTTTTTGTCGGTACACCAATGAGCCAGCTCCAAAATCCACCGACGTCCATGAAAAGACACTCAAAAGTGTTATTAGATCGCGAAAGCTCAAGGAAGAACAAAGTCCTCAAAGCTTATCACTATTAGTGGCCCATGGTGTTCTGGACACAAGGCTACAGATCTTCATTCGACAAGTACTCAGTGATGGATACTACGAGGGCTCGCGACCTCCTCTTCCGGAATTAGACCTGGCGAGGTTATATGATCTTGGAGTTATGAATAGGCCATTGGGTGGTGGCCTCCAGATTTTTAATCCTCTGCATTTGGAGATAGTTCGCGTGTTTGATCAGGCGACACTTCATCAACTTTCAGATATTCTTCGAAGCTTCCCAGGCCAGTTTGTTGAGCATGGCACGACCTCGTTTATCCACCCTGGCTTATATGATTCTATACTTCCATCGCCGCTCAAGGATGTCAGAGATATTTGCTATAGCTTTCACGTTGGTGGCGAATACCTTGCCAGCAATCGCCTCAATGTCCTTCGCCTCACAATCAGACGCCTCCTTCGCCTTTCGAAACGGACCAGCACATTCGCAGACACATTAGCATACGCACAAGCAATAAGTCTCGCCCAAATAATCCGTCTTCTAGAATGTTATGATCCAAACGAGGATGAGATCGAACGTGATAACGAAGAAATGTGGGCTCTTACCCATCAACTATGGCAGCATGCACCGACCCAGTTACCAAGCTCACTAAGTCCTTGGAAAGCATGGTTGTTTTCTGAGAATGTTAGAAGGACTATAGTGGTATGTAATATTCTTTTGGGAGTGTATAGTTCGTTGAAGAGGGGATATACGATGCATTCGCTTTGTGTGGAGGCTCTGCCGTTTGATGTGCGGACAAGGCTTTGGGATGCGGATAGTGAGAGTGCTTGGGAGGCTGTTGCGTGGAAAGTGCCGGGGCCTCACTTGGTGACGCTTAGTCAATTTACAGAGCTTCAACGATCGGAAGCTGGTGGTTCACGGTTTGAAGATCTTCTTCTGCTGTCGTTTAGGACGTCAAAGACAGCTACGAGATCACTGTTCCATGATATCTAGGTAGCGACAGGAGTTTGGAAGTTGGCCGTAGATATTGGCACTACGGGAGTTTTTCGATAGACATAAGACCGTTGAATCAACCAATATTCATTTTAGCTATTTCTTGTTCCCGTGACTAGTTAGGCATATATATCCTCATGATAAAGCACCCGCCTCGTCATTATCCTATCCTCGAAACCGTCAAGACATTTAGCAAGTGCACTTGGCCAAGCAGAGAAGAGGAATATTGGGATCAGTCTCGCAGCTGCCTTGGAAGGCGCAAGTTCCGCCAGCGCAGGCGGACTTGCAAGGCTCGAGAGTCTTTGGGTCGGAGTAGTACACAGCGCCGTTGGTGCAAGAGCTTGGAAATTGTTAGCTGCAATGTCTGTTGTGTATTGAAAAGGGAACGTACGACTGAGGGGCGGCGATGGCGACGGTGGCGATGGCCAGGATGCTGAAGATGGAGAACTGCATTTTGATGATTGTTTTGGTCAGGTTGCTGAAAAGATAGAGGTTGTTCGGGTCGTCGGTGTCTTATATAATGATTATAGCTATGTGACTTGTCAATTACTAGGATCGCATCCTTTAGCTGACCACATTCCTATTTCTATCCAGCCGACGTTGCAAATGGATTCATACAACACAACTCTTACCACATGCATAAATCGAAGGATTTACCTGCCGATTATAGCCTAGAGTCGCCTGAAGAGACCGTAACTCTGCATGAACACTGGGGACACATGCACGTCTCTGACCACGACTACTACCCACTGTAGCTTATGGTTAACGAGATACATGAGGCTATGGGATAAGTATATGGATAGTCCTCGGCCATAATGTTCCGATAGGATCCACAAGGAATCTTGCCGCCGAAGGATTTACCTCCGTACCTCTCGGGTCATGATCCGGGACCCGTCCCGCTTTCTATACGAGATGCGCTTCAGCATACCACGTTGAGATTAATTGGTTGAAGTCCGTCATCATAGTACAATGATCTTGCTGATGCGGAGAGAAACGAGACCCTAATTCATCTGAGTAAGCAACATTGGCCTGGCTTGCTTGTGTAATGTCGTTCGAGGGCAGAAGCGGAGTACCTCTTGATGACATCATGGTTAAGATCTCCTCAACCACCATTTTGAGGCAGCAATACTGTAATCAGCGACTGCGGCCAGAATAGGCAATTGAGAGTTGGCGGTGTCACCTACTCATAAGTTGTTTGACTCATATTGATTGCGATAAAGGCGCTATCATGCCGGTGACACTCCCGGTTCCTAGTCCAGACCGGCCCGTGTCTTCGGAACCGGCCCCTCGGAGCCGAAAATGAACCTTTAAACAGCGCCTTCAACCTCAGAACTTCCCCTCATCGATAACAACAATTCGTCTCATCACCGCAATGTCTTCAGCAACATATCAAATCGAAAAGCCAGTCCGCAGCGACTACAAAGAATGGTCCAAACTATTCCGCGCCTACATCGACTTCTACAAGTCCAAGATTGACGAAGATCAATACGCGCGAACTTTCGATCGCATTATCGAGGAGAAGAATGGATTGCAAGCGCTGGTCGTTCGACAAGTTCGTGGAGAGGAGGAGAAGTTAGTTGGAATAGCTCATTTCTTTCCGGAGCAGACGCCTTGGAGCGAGAAGCAGATTCTTTTACTTAATGGTAAGCAAAGAAAGCCACGTGAGGAGTGGTGTTGACTTGATAGACTTGTTCATCGATCCTGAAGTTCGTGGGGAGGGCCTTGGTAGAAAACTGACTCAGGCTGTTGCGGATGTTGGGAAGGAGAAGGGTTTTATGAGGGTGCAGTGGGTTACCAAGCACGACAATACTGCGGCACGCAAGCTTTATGATACTTTGGCTGAGAGTCAGTTTGTTCAGTATAGAATGAACTTGCAATGATCACCACGCAATCAAATGTGATAACTGCTTTCTCTAACCATATAAAAAAACATTATGATTCTACTCAGCTTCAGCCACAACCCTTAGTAAGATCTCTCGCATAATCCTGCCTCTCGTCTTGTACATCTCCCCAACTTCAGCATCACGCCAAAATCCTGATTCAGTGATGGATCCACGCATGATATAGTGAGGAATGTGTTCCACCTCATCTGGCTTGATAGATGATTGCCTGACAACATTACCCTTCTTGTCTCGAAACACGAGAAGCATTTCTTCATCTTCAAAAGACTCTTGATCAAGCACCAGTAACCAGCAACCGGAAACTGCAACATGAGATATTGAGTCTTCGTAGTCCTCTTCTTCAGGCTCTCGTGAAGTGACAACGGCTAATACTTCTTCTTTTACTTCTGCTACATCTTCACCGGTAAAAGCACGACGAAGAGCTGATGAGGCTAGTTCAGGGAACATGTTGTATATGCTTTCCCAGTCCTGATCACCAGCATCGAAGAGCGTAGCGTCGTCAAGAATGCGCCACCAGTGATCATCGGGTTCTCCGAAAAGATCGCCCAGTGGATCATTCTCCTCAAAAGCAGCAGCTGCGTCGTAAATCCAGCGACGAAGCTTTTCATCGCCACTGTCTCCACCGTAGTATGTGCGCAAAATGACTAGCCTCCCGTATGAACAGTTACCAGGGAGATATTTCTCTGCTATGCGACGAAGCTTTTGTGACCGCCACGGTGCAATGACTGTTTGGATCAATTCTTGAATCTCATTTGAGGGGACATCAAGAGTTGAAGACGTAAATTCTGAGATGTCATCTTCTCGGAGAAACGCTTCTATTAACTGATCTCGCTGCCGGTGAACAGATATGGTTGAAGTCGAGTCCCATCTGCGCTGATCAAGGTGGTAAGCAGAGGTCAAGGCTCTTTAGAAAGAAGGCTTACAAGTAAATATTGCTCAATGGGTAAAGATCCCCATGGGGGATAGGTGATGTCTTCAGATTGACTCATAGCTTTGAACTCAGTTGTGAGGTCCTGGATGATGTGACTGAGATTTCTGCTAGGCAGCGCTTGGTGAGAATTTAGCTTATATCGTTACGTGATCACAGCTTAGTCGGGCAAGACAACATGCTACGGGGCGAGTTCGAAAAAGAATGCTCCATACGGGAAGAGATTGATGGTATGAAGGGAAGAATGAAACTTCTAAGGGGAAAGGTCAATCATACTGATTGAAGGTGGTGTATCTATGAGGGGTCATCCTCAAGCGCTAAATACATCCATAACCTGTAGAAGCTCCTCCCACCGTCCGTCTCGTTCAACTGCAATTGTTCCCTGCGGTTGCATGACTTTGTACTCTGTCGTCAGCTCAGTACCGTACATGTATCCTTCTTCATCATTAACGAAAGCCCTAAGATCTCTGATCCATGCATCCATAAGATCTTTCTCCGCGGGAGTTGGCCCTTGGTTAATAGAGTAGCTGCAATATGTCAGCACGTCTGTAGTACGGTGATTTGGGTAAGGCCGATGGCTTACTTCCATATAGGTCTATCCATAGCATGGCTCACACCGAATGAAGCTGGAGCAATGTTATTCGTTATAAATGACAAGCGATATGCGATGAGATATCTCCAGACGTCATTGATGTCAACGCCATTGCGCACCAGATTATCCACGAGATATCGCGATGGAGCTCTGACTTGGCCATCGGCGATGATACGTCCAAAGATTTGCTGCCAAGCCTTCTCGTCCTTTGTCTGAGGTAAGACATAATGCTTGAGAAGACGGTCGGTGACATGGGGAGGGTAGTAATTGGATATTTGCATCTGAAGAGACGCGATGTTGGGATCAGGAGGATTTGTGACGGCGTAGAGAGTATCTTCATCAAGGACCTCGCCAATGAAGAGCTTGAGTCCACGTTTCTTGAACTCACGGGCAAATGAACCATCGCGATAGTAGTCAAAGATGCCCGAATGAATGAACAGATCGTCTGTGACAGGACGGAACGTATGGTTTTTCAACTCCATGAGTCCATCGGAGAGATCATCTGCACTGATGCCTCGCAGATTGCGTAGTTTCTCCGCGCCACTGATGTCTGTTGGGATGCCAAAGTATTCGCAGAGCTCATCGAACTGCTCTTCGCAGTCTTGAACAGTCTTGGGCTGTGTCGGAATGGCATTGGAGTACATGATCATTCTTGTAAAACGACCATGCGACTCTTTGCCTCGAAAGTCGTAGAGGGCTTGTGCAAGAACAGAATAGGCTCCTGCACTTCGTCCCGCCAGTATGATGTTCTCAGGGTCGCCTCCAAAAGCAGCTATGTTCTCGTACACCCAATCCATAGCGAGACGCTGATCCCAAAGACCATAGTTCCCGACAGCTTCACCTCCAGACTGTTCAAAAAGAGCCTGCCCAGCAAGAAAGCCAAAGACATTGAGTCTGTAACCGACAGCTACAAACACAGCTTGTAGACCACCAGTTGATATCAGGCTTTCTATCCATACTCC